>JABWTJ010000048.1:3560559-3812508 GCA_016801875.1 Solanum sitiens | reverse complement strand
AGTTCACATCAACCACATTGAGTAGTTTCTAAGTCATGGTAGTGAAGTGCACCACTATCCTGGATTAGAGACTGCATGATGCGTAGGAACGTTTCCCTTCTTCTGAACTTATCGTGCTTTTCCTAATGTCTAATTTTCTTGGTGTTATGAGCGTGTCTAACATCAACTCTTGAAGTTTCCGAAAGATGAATACAAGGAGAAAAGCAAGCGAAGATATTGGAGGAGCAGCTGCTGGGGTAATCCAAGTTTTTCCCCAGGATTCAGCTGCTGGAATAGAGATGCATGTTAACCCAGATGGGTTGACAGATGATGAAGTAATAACAACGTTGGTATAAATTTCCCAAGCTAGCACTTTACAAGCTCAGGCTGTTGGGTTTGATTGATGTGAAGAAGTCTGAGTTGACATCCTACCAGCTAAAGGATGTAGCTCAATCCTGGTATAAGGTGTGATAGGATAGCAAGGCCTCAGGAGGAGGTCCTATTACTTGGAATCTTTTCAAGATGGCTACTCTAGAGCAGTTCTTTCCCAGATAAATGAAGGAGACTAAGGTTGAGGAATTCATCAACCTTAAGCAGGGCTCGATATCAGTCAGGGATTACTCCCTGAAGTTCGTAAGACTTTACAGTCCGAACGGGAGGAAATGTAAGAGCTGATAGAGTATACAAGGAGATTGCCACAGTGAAGGTATTGTGGAATATTAATAATGTTGAGGGTGCTACGTGGGAGGCCGAGGCCGACATGAGATCCCGCTACCCTCATCTATTCAGCCCTTGAGGTTAGACTTCCTACTCTTAAGTCTAAGTTTCCTTATCTCGCCATTCTTTGTTGCTATTGCTTGATTGTGTATAGTAACTATGTTATGATCTGACTGGCATTACGCTAGATAGTTAGTAGTGTCATTCGGGGACGAATGTTCCAAAGGTGGGGATAATGTAACAACCCTGAAAATGGATAAGAAATGCTTAGTGTGTCAAGAATGCCTATGATTAGACCAGGGTTCACACGGATTGATGCGCGTAGAACCAGACCTCGGAACCCTTGCTACAACCAAGCCAACTAACTTGGGGAGTTAATTGAGCTTGGAAAAGTTGGGACCAACCAAGTAAGGCTCTCAAAAACAAAGATTTAATCGAAGGAGTTTTTATCGGACTTAAAAAGAAGGAATTTTAAGTTTTGAGGGTCTATTAAAAAGAAGGAATTTTAAGTTTTGAGGGTCTAGGGGTAAAATGGTCTTTTACCAGGCTCAGGGTAGTACCGTAATTACCCTAAATATATATATAATTAAATATTTAATAAGATGGAGGGGCAATTTGGGGAGAGAGAGCCGAAATTGAGCTCTTGAAGTGAAGTCTTGCTCCACCCGGGTTCGAACCTAGGTGGAAGCAATGATTTAACTTGTTTTTATTTAAATGGATAAATTAATTTAATTAATTAATAAATATTAGCTGATTTAAGAAAAAAGAAAAATTAGAGGTTTAACAAAGAGTCCTAGTTTGACTAATTCCCAAACTAAAACTCCTAATTTTAAGCCACTCTCTCTCACTCTCTCTCTCTCTCTCACATTTAACCATTCATTCTCACGTTTTCTCTCTACCAAAAACAACTTCAAGAACAGAAAATATATGGAAGTTCTTCACACTTGAAGAACTCACACAAAAATCTAAGAAAACAACGTTAATCCATCACGTTAGGCAAAGGGGAGAAGTCTTTCGTCGGTTGGTGTTGAAGTGTTGGACTTGAACGTGGTTTGGAGAGGTTGGACAGCAGGTTGTGTATTGTAAAAACATCAAAAAGGTATGGGTTTTCTTCTCTCTTGGTCCCTTTCCCAAGAGACCCCTTAAGATTCAGTAAATTCTAATCCGAAAACTAGGATTGTTCCCGTTGCATGTCCCTGTCACTAGCTCCCAATGAATCGTAGGTTGGGTATGTTTGCTGGTAGTTTAAGTATGAAGATTGATGTTCATGATAATGTGTTCATGATTATGTGTTTAGAATTGTAAGCATGTTAAGTTATGTCAACCGAAAGTATGTGAAAAATGATATGTTTTTATGGTTGAATTTTATGTGCGAATGTTTGTGTAAATCATGAGGTGTAAAAGTGGTGTAATGTTGCTGGATGTAATGGTAAGTCTTGGCTGAATATAATTATAAAAAGATTACACTTAAATATGCACCAAATGATCCGCGAAATGCCTTAAGAATTAACGTATGAATGATGATAAAAAGAAGCTGAAAATAGTGAACAAATTTCCAGCATTTGATAGGTTGGGTTCAGCCAAACAAAGTGGTACAAAATGCAAAGAAAAATAAATGTGGAGAGTGGGGATTGAACCCCCAACCTCTTGAATGGATGAGAGAGTTAGGAGAAAAATAAATGTGGAGAGTGGGTATTGAACCCATAACCTCTTGAACGGATGAGAGAGTTAGGAGAAAAATAAAGGAGAAAATAAGTGTGGAGAGTTGGGATTGAACCCACAACCTCTTGGATAGGTGAGAAAGTTAAGAAATAAATTAAAATAAAAATAATGAGCTTGTGGGGGATTAAACCCACAACCTCCTTGACTTAAACGAAAAAGGAGAGGAGAAAAAGAAAGGAAATGTTATGGGGCTGATGGGAATCGAACTAGGGTCTCCCAAATCTGAAAAATGCAATTATCAAGTCTAGAATAAGATTAAGTGTTGTCCAAGGGATTCGAAATAGGGTTCCCTTGCCCAAACTTCCATATTGATACATAAGTCATACGTGAATTAAATGTTCAAGAATAATGCCACCTACTTAGATCAAAATCAAGATCTTGGCATATATACAAGATACATAAGTCTTGTACTACATAATCTTAGGAATGTAAGAATCACTTAACGAACTATGAATGAAGCCCCCTGGCTTGTATGTATAGACACATAAGTCTAACATATGTTCAAAAGTAAGTGAACCTAAGATGTATGAAATGAAATGATGAACCCTAGAAGGGTTAAGTATGAGTGTAAATACACTATATGGCCAAGTGCATTGGCATATGATGAGATGAACAATGAAATGATGAAATGAACAATGAAATAATGACACCTTAGAAGGGTTAAGTAAGGGTGTGAAACACACCAAATGGCCAAATGCATTGGCATATGATGAAATGAACATTCACGTAATAAGAGGTGAATAACTATGAAAAGTAAAGGTGCTAATGATGATGAATGTGGTGACAACATGATATGAGGCAAATGTAAATGATGAGAGCAATCTCAAATGAGCCTAAGTAAATGTTACCAATACGTACTTACCTATGAGAGTGTAAGATAATGAAGAGACCAGTCTCTATGAACACTCTAATGAGAGTATTGAGCTTAACACACTCAATACGAATGATGAGATGAGAAATCATCTAATGAGGTATGATGTCCTCATACTAGAAGCCACCTTCCATGACGTATGAGATGAATGTAATGGAACTTTATACTGAGCACCGATAGACTAGCTATGAGCGGTAATGCCTTCTTTCGGGAAGGGCGGAGGTTCACGTAACTCTCATGAGATGAGACTGTCCGTCTTGCCGGGTATGGGTCTCCTTACATCTCCTAGTCTTCGAACCTATACTGCCAATATAGGGATCTGGCGGGCTTAAATTCCCATGTACGTTAGCATGTTTTTGGGTCACCTTGGCCAGTGATTCCACCTCAATTCGGTGTGGGGGAGACACTGGATTTCATGATGCTCACATGATCTATGTCGGTTAAAGTTAAAGTTCCCAATGAATGAATGAGGCCAGCCTCAAATGATGCACATAATGAAATGAATGATACCAAAGGTGTTAGGATAGGATAATCAAAAGGTGAGTTAGATTCAAGTAATGACATTAGGTCATTCTTGGTCATTGCACAACGAACCTAATGAAAGTCTTTAACTACATCCTAGGTATAACTGGTGTTTACACTAGCCTATGAATGAAATGAAATGGAGTACATATGAATGAACGAAGCAGACTCTGTGTTTGCTAATGAAGACTCCCTAGTTGAGGTTCCATCTGTTGAGCCCTCATTTCTAGGAGGCCTTAATGTTAAGTCCATGATTCCAAGGTCTCATGGCATATGAATGAATGACAATAAAGAAGTTATGTGCTACATGCAAAAGGTGTTGTATGCTATATGATATGTGCTATGTGTAAATGTTATGTGCTGTGTGCAAATGTGAAAAGTATGATGATATATGTTATTCTCATGGCATAACTTTCCTATTCCAAATCTGGAAAGCCCACTGACTTTCCTAATCCAAATTTGGAAAGCTAATTGACTTTCCTAATCCAAATTTGGAAACTTTTCTATCTCAATTTGGGCAAGTCCACTGACTTGACTTCAAAAAATCATGTTGTTAGGAAAGAGCTATTCTTTCTCATGCATGTCCTTGGTGTGTGCTTGCATATACCCATACTTAGTACAAGTGTGTACTAACCCTATACAAACTCTACTATTTTAGGTGCAGGCACAGGTGGACGATAGATCTACAGGATCATCGCTGCAGTTATCCGGACGTCCAGCATTCATCCGGTTTTTGTAGGTCCTCATGCTTTCGAGGATGCTACTGTTTTATATTCTAGCTTAGTTTTAGAGTTGAGCTAGTGGAGTATGTTCCACTAGCGTTTCTTTCCTATTTTTATTTAGACTATGTATTGGTGCCATTTTGGCAATTATACACTTCATAAGAATTAAACTATTTCTTTCAGTTACTTATCTCTTAATGTTAGATGGTTGATGGTGAACAATTACGTATTAATGAGAATGTTTTTATAAGTATGTTAAGAAACAAAAAGTTTCAAATTTTCCTCTAAAATTAACCTAGATGAAGTAAGAATGACGTAAGTAGGCTTGTCTGCGACCTCTGAGAGGTCAACGACGCCGGTTTCGTCTGGGGTCTAGACTTCGGTCGTGACATGATTGCTTGGATGAGATTGTATCTCTATGCTTGAGGGAGAAAAGGTGAGCTAATGCCAAATTTGGTTTTATGGTTGAATGAGTATGTGTGAAGGTGAATCTTGTCATGTTTTGATGATGTGATTCCATTTATGGCTATGTATGAGACTTGTGTGAAATAGCATGTTATGTTGAAGAAAGCATGGCATGATATAGTTAAAGCATGTTAGTAGTTACTATGGTGAAAATGAGTTTCTTTTGAATGTTATGCTACTATATGGTTTTACATGTTGGTAGCTTAATATTATGATTTAAGCTAGAAATGTTTAGTGACTACCTATGAAAGCATGCTACCCTAAGAATATATGCTTAAAGGTGTTCAATATGTCCCTTTGAATATGTGCATGATGTTTCAAATGTTGCCTTAGTTGGGATGTGTGAACATTCATGATTACCTAGTATGGATGGGAGTCCTTTGTATATACTTGATCCTAGGTGTAAAGGTAGTATGCATGACTTGGTAAGGTGATGATGTGGGTTTTAGTGACCTAAAAGTCACCTTACTGTAATGTTCTAGGGAAAAGAAGAAATTTTATGGCTAAGTCTCCTTGTTGTTTTCCCTAATGTTGTATGACCGTGATGTCTATGGTATTGTATGAAAACCGTATGTGGTTAAATGGTATGACCTAACATGATGATTGAGAATAAATTGCCTGGGAAATGAAGTTTAGAATACCTTGCTTTACTTACTGTAAATTCTTTCTAAATGGAAATCACTTGTAAGTGTTGAAAAAATGAATGTTGTCAAGTTAAGATCCTCTTAAGGTTGGGTTACGTTGCTCTTAATTGGGTTTAACTAAGTGGGGGATGGTGATGGAATAGTAAGATTGTAGATATCTTCTACCTTGATCTTCTATTTTTGCTTGATCTCCAATCTAATGAAGTATTGATGAGCTTTTTCATGAATAGAGTCTTGCATAAAGTCTGAATTGCATGAACTTTATATGTTTGGTATGTATTGATTGACATTACCTTAAAGATATAATGAATATTCCAAAGTGCATAAATGGAAATTTTTATTAAATACATGTTTTCTGATGAGTATTGTACATCCTATCATACTAATGGTACACTTGACTTCATGAGATAAATTAGGAAACTTGGTTTTAGTCACTTGTGATATGTAAGGTTTAGCCTTATAATGAAAACTTGAGTCTCTTTAAAATGAAATATGTGAAGTCTCTTGAAAATTTCGTGACTTGTATGGTTTGGAAAGCATGATTGTAGGCTCACTCTTGAAAAGTGAAAGCATGTTTAGCTTAGTATTCATGTATGTGCCTATAATTTGTATTGTTGTTCCTAATCGATGCTTACTGTGAAAGTGAGTACTATGTTATAAATTGACATTGTGTGAAATGGCTTCCTAATTGTTGTGATACATTTGGTGTGATTTACCATTTAGACTTCACTAGGAAGAAATCATGAGCATGTCTTGGTTTAAAATGTTGAGAAATTCTCGTATTACAGTAAAGATGACATTTGTGCATTTGCTTGGGTATGAACTCATGATACATGTAAGTGTGTTGAGGAAAAGGACATTCCTCCATAGACACTACTAAGCATGGTATGGTTGAGTATGACTTTCATGTCACTAGGTCTAACTAATAAAGTCCCTAGTTGATTCAATTAAACTCAAGTCTATGTGAAGTATGAGTGCCTACTTACTTTTTAGTGATGTGGGATCTGCCTTAGCATGATTAAAAGAAGGGTGTATGATGAACTCTTAATCGAATGGATAGTAATGATCATGTTATGATTAGTAGAAGGATGTTCCTCCTATGAACATGATAAGAGCCTTTTAATTGATGCATTAAGGAGTGAGTGAAATGAAGTTTTACTTGCTTTTGTGTATTGAGTGCTAAATGATGTGAAGCTTTGTTCCTTGTAAGTTTGGCGAATTAAA
The DNA here is from genome assembly GCA_016801875.1 of Solanum sitiens. Classification (NCBI taxonomy): domain Eukaryota; kingdom Viridiplantae; phylum Streptophyta; class Magnoliopsida; order Solanales; family Solanaceae; genus Solanum; species Solanum sitiens. The sequence goes on along the minus strand of JABWTJ010000048.1, from coordinate 3,805,642 downwards.
TTCTATGTGATGATGTTATGAATATGATGAACTGCTCTGTGATGCATTAAAGTCCTTGTTGTGATTAAAGTGTTCTAAGTGTCATTCGAGGACGAATGTTCCCGAGTGGGGGATACTGTAAGACCCCCAAAATGAGTTAGGGTTTCTAGAGCCTAACGTGTTCTTCTTAGTGTTCTAAAGTTCTAAAATGACTCATAATATGGTTAAGAGGCAGTGTGCAAAGTTTTGGGTGATTTGGAAGTCAAACGTCAAGGGACGACCGAAACGTTCGATGAATAGTCACCTATGTTCCTCATATGTCTATGCGTGCTTATATGTGTATGAATGAGATTATGAATTATTAAAATGGTTTATAATGATGTTAAATGGTAGTATATGAAGTTTCGATAAGTTTGGAGGTCAAACTTCCAAGAACATCCAAGACGTTCGAAAGATAGCCTAGAGACATGCATGTGTGTGTCTCGATGGGGCCTTGCATGTTTAGACGAGTTGCAGGTGTTTGTTTTGGGTGAAACTTTTGTGGAATGTCTACAACTTGTTAAGGGTTTTATTTATGTTGGAAACTTCCAGGTACAACCTCTAAAGGGTCCCACAAAAGGGCCCACAAGAAGGACCCAAGGCTGGTCGAGACTCTGCCTGGGCAATGTCAATCGACGGACCAAACGACGGCCAGTTGGTCAACCAACAGCCCGTAGGTGAGGTCTCATCGATTGGTAATTCGCTTGGGCAGGTCTCAACCAAAAAGTTGGCCAAGGACCAATCGACGGAAGCAAAAGGACGGCCAGTAGATTGACCTACGACCAGTCGATTGCTCCGTCAATGGTGGCCTGTAAACTGGTGCCTGCGTCTGTTTTATTTAAGGGGTGAATGGGAAATTCACCCCACGTCCTAAACCAACTCTAATTGAGTTATTTACCTAATTTTGGGTGTATATAAGTCATGAAACACGTGAACCTCCCATTCCCAATCCCATACACACGTAAGAAAACTTTCCCTCCAAAAATATTCTCCCTAGAAACCACCATTGTCGGTGAAGCTCAAGAACTGCTTGGAGCACGGATCTCCAAGGATGATTCATCAAGTTTTAGAGGTTTTCATGAATAATAAGGTATGGTGATCTTAATCTCTAGTTATCCTTCCATCTAGAGAGTTAATCTCAAAGATTTCAAAGAGAAAAATATGATCAAAGTTCTTCTTCTTCAATCTATCCATGGGTTCCTTCTAAAAATGCTTTGAACGATTAAATCATGATAATTTGAAGTTAATACAGTGGTTTTAACGTGATTTTGACTCCAGTTGCATGACGAACCCATGTCCCTTCCAAACTTGATTTAGTCCTTGGATGGGCTTTGTGATCTTGACTTGCTATCGATTGAATTATGATTCTCTTACATTGGAGTGGTTATATGTACTGTTACTTATGTGAATTTATATTTAATTGATGATGAAGAATCCATGTGGATCAATTTATGAAGGTTTGAACAATGCCTAGGCTAGTTAACGCTGTGATCAGTGTAATGTGGGTCCTTAATTGTATAAAGTGGATTTCGATCATGTTAATGTAACATTTTCGAAATCCCAAAGTCATGTGATAAGACTTAAATAGGCTCCTTAAGGTCTAAATCATTGTTTCTATCCAAATTAGGCATAGATGGAATCATTGAAGTGCTTGGGAACCAAAACGTCCATAACGCCCGGTAAGTTGGTTCATAAGAGGTCTAGAGTGTCCTTTTAGTTTGATCAAGTTAAAGAGTCGGAATTTAGTAAAAGTTTGTAACAATGGGTGTAAAACATAGTGTGGGATGGTTTCATGTTGAAAAAGTCAGGGTATGACTCTTCGAGGATCAACTAAGGGCCCTCGAGGAGGACCTTTGAGATTGTAGGCCACGACGCACCCAATGACGGGGCGTCACAGGCGCGAAGGGGCGTCGAGGCCACCGTCGTGCCAGCCTTAGCTGCTGGGAAGAAAGCCTCCGCCTGCACAGTGTCTGACCAGCGCAATGGACGTGCAGGACGGAGGGGGGCCTATCCGTCACGCCCACGATGGCTCGTCGGTGGGGAGTCGTCGTGGAAGGGCCTGTAGTGTTTTCAGGGATTTAAGTTTTTAGTTAATTATTTTATTAAGTGTCTTAGGGGTAATTAAGGGATTAAGGGAAGGCTAATTAATTGACTTAATACCCCACTAAAAAATGACGGGCCATACCAAAATGGTAACAGAGCTACCAATTTGTTTTACTCCCGCACGAACGCACGTGTTAAGGCTTTAACCCGTAGGGAGCCAACAGGTGGCTGAGCCAGAACTCCGGAATGGATCGCAATCTCATCCCTCGGCTCTGATACCAAAAAATGACGGGCTATACCAAAAATGGTATCAGAGCTAAGTATGAAAAAACTACTGAAGAAAGAAAGAACCACATTAATAGAAAGATAAGTAAATTAAAGAAAAATTGACTAAATTATATCCGAAATATAAACGATTAAATATTACAAAAATGGATAACCAATAATTAGAAAGATTAATAGATATTATATCTAGAGGTATAATAGAAATATACAAAATATTTAAAATTTAGATGAATAAAGAATATAAAGAAGAACTTAATAACATAATTATGGCAAAAAGAAATGAATTGAAACAAAGAGAAAATTGGCTTAATTATAATATATTTGCAGGAGTTGGTAAGAAATCTATAATAATACAAAGAAAGGCTATTTTACATTTAGAAATACAAATAAATATGCTAGAATATAAACTACAACATGGTTTATAAATGAATAAGGAAGAATATGCAATAGACGAAAAAATATTTGAAAACTATGAAGGATTAAAAATAAAGATCATATTTTCTAATCTAGGAAGAAGATATAAGAAAATAGGTGATAATTTAAGTTTGGTGTTAGAAAAAGAAACGGTAAAATTAGAAGACAGTTTAACTGTTATGGTGAGAATAACAAAAGAAAATGAAGATATAGATAGAAAAATGGAAATTGAAAAAATAAAACAACAAGCGAAAAAAGAAGTACAACAAATCGAAGAAGTAAAAAATAAAGAAATTTTAGAACTAGAAAAAGAATTAGCAATGTTGAAAGAAATGTATGAAATAAAACAAAAAGAAAAAGAACAAAAAAGAAACTTAGCAAATGAGATAAATAAATTTAAAGAAAAATTGCAATTAGAAAATAAATTAGAAGAAAGTAATCAAGATAATATAACTAATCTGCCAGAAGTAAGAATTGATGATATCAACGATGATTTAGAAGAACAATACTCAGAAATAAGTGAAACATATACAGAACTTTTAGATAATATAGATAATACAAAAAATGTAGAAATAAACACGGGAGATATAGACATGAATGAAAAACCTAGTACATCAGGAGTAAAAAATCCAAAATATTTAAATCCAACATACTATAATGCAAATTATGAAAAATATGATAGAGAAAAAACTTTATGGAATAAAAGATTAAATAAATGGACACCTAAACCAACAACTGATCAACATAATTTTTTAGATTTAGACTGTGTAGCAGATATAAATAAAACAATTCAATTATGGATGGGATATATATCAAAACAACTAATAGACAACAAAATAGGAATGACAGAAATACCAGGATATATAGAAAGAACACTTATAGGAACAGTAAAATTATGGTTACAAAATTTAACGGAAGAAAGTATAAAGACTTTAAGAAATAATAAAAAATTTAATGGAGAAACAGCTACAACATCTATGGAAATATTAGAAAAATACGAAATAGCTATAAGAAATGAATTTAGTAGTATGACAACAGAAGTACAAGAACAAAATTAAAAAAAAGTCATAAATAGAAATTTAAAGACAAAATTGGCAATATGTAATATGTGTTATATAGATGATTATACTTGTGCATTTAGAGAATATTATTATAAAGGAACATATAACATGGAAGAAAGTAAGGAAATACGAAAATTATATTTTACAAAATTATCAGAACCTTTTAGTTCAAAAATAATAAAAAGCTGGAATGAAGCAGAATTAACAGATACTTTAGGAGCCAGAATAAAATTCTTACAAAGATGGTTTACAGAACTATGTGAAAAACATAAAGAAGATATAAAAATGGAAAAGGTATTAGTAAAAAATTTAGCATGTTGTAAAAATAAAATAGCACCCCAATTTGGTTGTACAGATAAATATTATAAAAAGAAGTATAATAGAAATAAAAATTATAAAAAAATATAGATCAACGTATAAATATAAAAAACCAAGAAAGAGATATTATGTAAAAAAATACAAAACTAAAAGACCATTCAGACCAAAAAGAAAATTGACGGAGTGTACTTGTTATAATTGTGGAAAATTAGGACATATAGCTAAAGATTGTAAATTACCTAAAAATCCAAAGAAAAAACAGATATCAGAAATAAATATGGAAAATGAAAAATATACACAAATAGAATATGTTGATTATGATTTAGAAAGTAAAGATAGTATATATGAAATATCAGAAAATGAAATAGATAATGATATAGAATTAGAATCAGATAATGAATTCTACAATATGAAAAATGACTGAAGCAGATATACAAATAATAAATAAAGAAGAACATCAAGATGAAGAATCTTTAGAACAAAAAATAATATTTGATAATTTGAACAAATAAAAGGAAAAGAATTAGATCTAAAGTGTAGAAAAAATATTAGAAGTACCAAAAATAAAAAATTGGTTTAAGCGACAAAAAGAAGAATATTATCTAGTAAGCCAAAGAGAACATATCATAGATTGTAAGTATACTAAAGGAAAAGCTAAAATACCAATAATAAATAAGAGAATAATTAATAAAGAAATACAGGAGATAAATGCAAAAAACCCAATTAAATATGTACATTTAGGAGGAACTGAAATACTAATAAAAGCATGTTTTAGAGAAGGAATAGATACACCTATAGAAATATATTTAGCAGATGATAGAATTATACAACCCATAGAAAAAAGTATAATAAGTGCAGTAAAAGGTAATTTAATATACCAAAAATTTAAATTTATAATAAGTGCTAACTACTCAGTAGCAATTAATGACAAAAATATAGATAAATCATTAGTATTATATTGGAAAATGTCAGGAATAGAACTAGCACCTGGAAGTAAAATATTTACAGCTAGATGTAAAAATTTATATGTGTTAACAACAAAACATAAAATAACAGCAAAAAATAAAATAAATAAAATAAAAATAGAAAACCCCTTTGAAAAGATAGTTACGTTTATAGATAATAATGACTATAGTTATAATGAAATTGATATAGAAGAAGATTTAGAAATAGTACAAGAAAGATTAAGTACATCAAAGAGAACAAATAAAAATTATGATATACCACAAACATCATCAAAAATGAGTACTTCAAATAGTTCAAAAAGAATAAATATAATTCCACAAAAGTTAATAGAAGAAGAAATAAAACCACACCATTATTATATAACAGGAATAATGGAGCAAAGAAAATATCTAATATTAATAAATACAGGACAAGAAGAAAATTATATTACCAGAGAGTTAGTAAAGGAAGATAAAATAATAACTACAGAACACTCATGTTCAAAATTACCAAAAGTATTAATAAATATTGAAGAAACAACGGAACAAGAAATAATAATTGGAGGTATACCAAAAGTAATAAAATTTAAAATATATCAAGGAAATGAAAATATAACATTAGGAATAAAATGGCTATAACAAGTAAAACCATATAATATAGAAGATAAACAACTAACGATAAATTATCAAAATAAAAAAGTCATAATAAAAAGAACTTTAATATAAAAAATGAAAATATATATACTCGCGAAGATAATAATAGAAGGATATTATAACAGATATTATACACCAATGATAGATACAGGAGCAGAAGCTAATATATGTAAATATAATTGTTTACCAGATGAAAAATGGGAAAAATTAAAAACACCAATAGTAGTAACAGGATTTAATAATGAAGGAAGTATGATCACATACAAGGCAAAAAATATAAAAATACAAATATGGGATAAAATATTAACTATAGAAGAAATATATAATTTTGAATTAACAACAAAGGATATGTTATTAGGAATGCCATTTTTAGATAAATTATATCCACATATAATAACAAAGACACACTGGTGGTTCACAACACCATGTAAACAAAAAATAGGAGCAAAAAGAGTAGGTAATAAAAGAAGAAAAACAACAGAATGGATTAAAGACAGTGAAAAAATTACACAAAAATTAGAAAATATAAAAGAAGAAGACTCTAGAATAGAATTAATTATATTCTCTATAAATAAAGTAAAAATAATCCAAGAAAAATTAGAATTATTATATAACGAAGATCCTTTACAAGGATGGGAAAAACATGAAACAAAAGTTAAAATTGAATTGATTGATGAAAATAGTATAATAACACAAAAACCATTAAAATATAATTTTAATGATTTAAACGAATTTAAAATACATATAAGTGAATTACTAAAAAATGGATATATACAAGAAAGTAATAGTAAACATACAAGTCCGGCATTTATTGTTAATAAATACAGTGAACAAAAAAGAGGAAAAGGTAGGATGGTTATTGATTATAGAAATTTAAATGCAAAAACTAAAACATATAATTATCCAATACCAAATAAAATATTAAAGATATGACAAATTCAAGGATATAATTATTTTAGTAAATTTGATTGTAAATCAGGATTTTATCATTTAAAGTTAGAAGAAGAATCTAAAAAACTTACAGCATTCACAGTACCACAAGAATTTTATGAATGGAATGTATTACCATTTGGATATAAAAATGCACCAAGTAGATTTCAACATTTTATGGATAATTATTTTAAACAATTAGAAAATTGTGTAGTATATATTGATGATATATTATTATATTCTAAAGCACAAGATGAACATATAAGATTACTAGAAAAATTTATGCATATAATAGAACACTCAGGAATAAGTTTAAGTAAAAAGAAAGCAGAAATAATGAAAAAACAAATAGAATTCTTAGGAATACAAATAGATAAAAATAGAATAAAAATGCAAACGCATATAGTACAAAAAATAATAACTTCGAATGAACAATTAGATACAAAAAAGAAATTACAATCCTTTTTAGGATTAGTTAACCAAGTAAGAGAATATATACCAAAATTAGCAGAAAATTTAAAACCATTACAACAAAAATTAAAAAAGGATGTAGAATATCATTTCGATAGTAAAGATCAAGCACAAATACAAAAGATAAAATTATTATGTAAAACATTACCAAAATTATATTTTCCAGATGAAAATAAAAAATTTATTTATATAGTAGAAACTGATGCAAGTGAAAAAAGCTACGGAGGAGCATTAAAATATAAATATAATCATAACAATATAGAATATCATTGTAGATATTATTCAGGCACATATACAAATACAGAAATAAAATGGGAAATAAATAGGAAAGAATTATTTTCAGTATATAAATGTTTATTAGCATTTGAGCCATATATTGTATATGACAAATTTATTATAAGAACAGATAATACACAAGTAAAATGGTGGTTAACCAGAAAAATACAAGATTCAGTAACAACGAAAGAAATTAGAAGATTGGTATTAAATATAATAAACTTTACATTTACAATTGAAATAATAAAGACTAATAAGAATGTTGTTGCAGACTACTTATCAAGACAAAGCTACTCAGACTGAGAACGAAGAAGAAGATACAATTGAAAAGATACTCAAAGCCATTACTACACTTTGTACTAAAGTGGACAGTATGGACAATGAGATACAAAAGCTAAAGACTAATGAAGATAACCTGAAGTCTAAAGCTAATATAAGTCAGCAGCATGACTATAAAAATGCGGAGCTATGTCAATCGGAAGACGTTAAAATTCCAGAGATAAAAGGAGACGATGGGAAACTCCCTAAAACCCATAATGTTTGTTTAAATACAGCTGCAGGTACAATCAAAAGAGTTAGTGAGAAATCACGAAATACCAACTTAAACCAACTATTTGTAAAACCATTTATTCAAAATACACAAAAACAAATACCCACAGAACCACAAACCTCTACATATGCAGTTAGTATACAAAGTGATAAAAAGAGATACAATTACATTACCCAATCATACATTGAAAACATATATAAGATCCAAACATTATTAAATTTAAACCCCAGATCCACACAAACCAAAAATCCAAATGAAGATTATATAACCCAAAAACTACAAGGATATAATAGATTGATTGCACAACCCAAAACTAGTTCAAACTTAGTTAAAGCATGTTATAGTTATGGATTACTCAGTACCGTATACACATATGATGGAGAAGAAATAAGTGGAATACCAGAATTATACAAAGCATTCATCATATACAAGAGAGTTACTAAAGGAAATTTATTTTATATTAAATTTTATACAGCACCAGCTGAGATATTATATGAAGAAATCAAGTCACCAATCCAAGTTATAAAGATAGGTTTGACCAAGGACATGATAATACCAGAAGATATAGAAAAACAAGCAGAAATACCAAAGATAGAAATACCAAACTTTTATGCAAATAAAAGGATAATTGGTATATCAACAATTATACAAGAACTAGCTAACAATTATTTAAACGGCAATGCTATTTGGAGTTACTATGCAAGAGACCAAGTTATGATATATTCAAACTCAAGGGAATTAAGAAGAGCAGATATGGATGAAGTTCAGAGATAGATTTTATCATTATTAAAACTAGAAGAACAACCTACAACAAGAGCCTTAAAGAAACAATTTATTTCAGATGATTTATTGACTAGATATTGCAAGTTAATTGGACATAAATACCCTGATCATCAATGTTCAAAATGCAATGGAGAAGATAATATTATTCCAGACGTTGATTTGGAGTAAAGATGATAAAGATAAGGACGAAAACAAAGAGATAAGGATGAAGACAAAGACAAAAGAAGATATGGACATATGGCCGACAAAGAGATAATGTAGATAAGATTCTTTGACAAATTTGTAAAAGAAAAAGATAATGTAGATAGGATAGTTTTGTTTTGTTTTGGCTAAAGTAGAAGCCATCTGTAAAGTTTTTTAGAAAAAGTCCTAAAGTAAATAGTAGTTGTACATAAAAGTCTTAAAGTGTACAGTAGACGCACTAATGTGCATTATTGTATAGTGAATAGTATAGGTTTAGAATTTAGTATATATAGATTGCCAAATTGTAAATGAAAGGCAGGCAATGCCAACCAAAAGCTCAAGTTAATAAAAACTCTTTAAAAAAAAAAACTCTCTCAAAAAAGATATAAACTAAGTTAAAAATGGAGAAATTCGAAACCAAGCCAGATATTTCAGATAGCATGAAAAATCAAGAAACAAAGGTATATTGTTTAACAATTATGCAGAACTAATTTCATATATTCCTGAATATCATATATATAATTGATTAAATTTATGTTAGTTATTATATACTAGAAATATTTGAATCATGAATTCTAGTTTGCTAGTAAACGGGAAACAGGGAGAAAACTGCTAGACTATGCCATCCCACAGTGGAAACCGGTAGGCGAGGGATGCCGTTAGGGGAGTACACAAGGTTGAGGCGCTGATAAGCAGTAATTATCCGCTAAAGTACGATGCTAGTAGTGACCGGAAAACATGATAACAATACTTTAGTATATAATAAACTAATATGAATTTAATTAAATTATGGATATGATAGGAAGGAATAATTGAAACAAACCTGCATAAATAAATAAACATGATTACAATGTATGATGAAATAAAAAGCTATGAAACTTTGATCTTATATATACTTAAAGATATAGAAATTGTTGACATAAAAAGAATTATATGGGAAAAAATATTTGATTATGATATAAAAGATATATTAAATCAAGAATGGTATGAAATAGATTTACAAGAATTAGAAATAGAAAGAATAGATATATACGATTTAGAGATAGATTCAGATTAAAATGAACTATGAATATTTAGAATATTGGATAGAAACTATGGAAAACATAAGATTAACAAAACATTTAATACAAGAAAATCTATATATGTATCAAAGAACCCAAGATATGTTATATATAGAATATATAATAAATAATCTTAAAGAAATAATTAGATTAAAACAATCATCAAAAGAACTTTATGATAAAATATATTTTACTCTACAATATATGTATCTTATTCTACGATGAATTCCGCACCCCCCAAAAATGGTATCAGAGCTAAATATGAAAAAACTACTGAAGAAAGAAAGAACCACATTAATAGAAAGATAAGTAAATTAAAGAAAAAATTGACTAAATTATATCCGAAATATAAACGATTAAATATTACAAAAATGGATAACCAAGAATTAGAAAGATTAATAGATATTATATCTAGAGTAGAATATAAATATACAAAATATTTAAAATTTAGATGAATAAAGAATATAAAGAAGAACTTAATAACATAATTATGGCTAAAAGAAATGAATTGAAACAAAGAGAAAATTGGCTTAATTATAATATATTTGCAGGAGTTGGTAAGAAATCTATAATAATACAAAGAAAGGCTATTTTACATTTAGAAATACAAATAAATATGCTACAATATAAACTACAACATGGTTTATAAATGAATAAGGAAGAATATGCAATAGACGAAAAAATATTTGAAAACTATGAAGGATTAAAAATAAAGATCATATTTTCTAATCTAGGAAGAAGATATAAGAAAATAGGTGATAATTTAAGTTTGATGTTAGAAAAAGAAACGGTAAAATTAGAAGACAGTTTAACTGCTATGGTGAGAATAACAAAAGAAAATGAAGAAATAGATAGAGAAATGGAAATTGAAAAAATAAAACAACAAGCCAAAAAAGAAGTACAACAAATCGAAGAAGTAAAAAATAAAGAGATTTTAGAACTAGAAAAAGAATTAGCAATGTTGAAAGAAATGTATGAAATAAAACAATAAGAAAAAGAACAAAAAAGAAACTTAGCAAATGAGATAAATAAATTTAAAGAAAAATTGCAATTAGAAAATAAATTAGAAGAAAGTAATCAAGATAATATAACTAATCTGCCAGAAGTAAGAATTGATGATATCAACGATGATTTAGAAGAACAATACTCAGAAATAAGTGAAACATATACAGAACTTTTAGATAATATAGATAATACAAAAAATGTAGAAATAAACACGGGAGATATAGACATGAATGAAAAACCTAGTACATCAGGAGTAAAAAATCCAAAATATTTAAATCCAACATACTATAATGCAAATTATGAAAAATATGATAGAGAAAAAACTTTATGGAATAAAAGATTAAATAAATGGACACCTAAACCAACAACTGATCAACATAATTTTTTAGATTTAGACTGTGTAGCAGATATAAATAAAACAATTCAATTATGGATGGGATATATATATCAAAACAACTAATAGACAACAAAATAGGAATGACAGAAATACCAGGATATATAGAAAGAACACTTATAGGAACAGTAAAATTATGGTTACAAAATTTAACGGAAGAAAGTATAAAGACTTTAAGAAATAATAAAAAATTTAATGGAGAAACAGCTACAACATCTATGGAAATATTAGAAAAATACGAAATAGCTATAAGAAATGAATTTAGTAGTATGACAACAAAAGTACAAGAACAAAATAAAGAAAAAGTCATAAATAGAAATTTAATGACAAAATTGGCAATATGTAATATGTGTTATATAGATGAATATACTTGTGCATTTAGATAATATTATTATAAAGGAACATATAACATGGAAGAAAGTAAGGAAATAAGAAAATTATATTTTACAAAATTACCAGAACCTTTTAGTTCAAAAATAATAAAAAGCTGGAATGAAGCAGAATTAACAGATACTTTAGGAGCCAGAATGAAATTCTTACAAAGATGGTTTACAGAACTATGTGAAAAACATAAAGAAGATATAAAAATGGAAAAAGTATTAGTAAAAAATTTAGCATGTTGTAAAAATAAAATAGCACCCCAATTTGGTTGTACAGATAGATATTATAAAAAGAAGTATAATAGAAATAAAAATTATAAAAAATATAGATCAACGTATAAATATAAAAAACCAAGAAAGAGATATTATGTAAAAAATTACAAAACTAAAAGACCATTTAGACCAAAAAGAAAATTGACGGAGTGTACTTGTTATAATTGTGGAAAATTAGGACATATAGCTAAAGATTGTAAATTACCTAAAAATCCAAAGAAAAAACAGATATCAGAAATAATTATGGAAAATGAAAAATATACACAAATAGAATATGTTGATTATGATTTAGAAAGTGAAGATAGTATATATGAAATATCAGAAAATGAAATAGATAATGATATAGAATTAGAATCAGATAATGAATTCTACAATATAAAAAATGACTGAAGCAGATATACAAATAATAAATAAAGAAGAACATCAAGATGAAGAATCTTTAGAACAAAAAATAATATTTGATAATAGTATATTTGAACAAATAAAAGGAAAAGAATTAGATCTAAGTGTAGAAAAAATATTAGAAGTACCAAAAATAAAAAATTGGTTTAAGCGACAAAAAGAAGAATATTATGTAGTAAGCCAAAGAGAACATATCATAGATTGTAAGTATACTAAAGGAAAAGCTAAAATACCAATAATAAATAAGAGAATAATTAATAAAGAAATATAGGAGATAAATGCAAAAAACCCAATTAAATATGTACATTTAGGAGGAACTGAAATACTAATAAAAGCATGTTTTAGAGAAGTAATAGATACACCTATAGAAATATATTTAGCAGATGATAGAATTATACAACCCATAGAAAAAAGTATAATAAGTGCAGTAAAAGGTAATTTAATATACCAAAAATTTAAATTTATAATAAGTGTTAACTACTCATGTCACGACCCAAAACGATCTCGTGAGTGGCACCCACCCTTATCCTACTAGGTGAGCGAACCAACAAATCTAAACTCCAATATTTACCAATAGTTCAACTGTAAATAACAAAATAATGCGGAAGACTCAAAATCTGATTTAAGGTAACTAAGTAAATAAGCTTCTAAGTTTACACTTATCATCCCCAAAATCTGGAAGTCATCACATCAAGAACATCTATCCTCAAATTACAAAGTCTAAGAATGTTTGAGAAACAAAATAAGTAAAAAAAATGGTCCATGTCCGAAATTCAAAGACATCAAGACTTGAAGAAGAGAATCCAGCACGAGCTAAGAATAATAGCTCACCCCGAACTCTGATATGCTGAAGACTGGCTAGAACTGAGGGCGAGTCGAAGACGATGGCACACTTGCTGCACTCCACAAAATAACAAAGAAGAAAATAATAGTAGGGGGTCAGTACAAGGAACACGTACTGAGTAGGTATCATCGGCCAACTCAAAATAGAAAACAATATATACCGAATAATAATATACAGTCAACCACAATACTTAACAGATAGCAAGTAACAATTACATAAACCATTGGCAACAACACCATAATAAGTACACCATCAATCACAACATCAAGCACACCCTTGAGGACTCATGCCTCCACACCATACTCATTTGGTAAAATAGTTTCTTTGAATTTGAGTAAAATAATATAATTCAAGATTCTTTTCATTTAAAAATACCGTGTCGGAACGTGACACTCCGATCCAAATATATACCGTGTCGGAACGTGACACTCCGATCCAAAAATACCGTGTCGGAACGTGACACTCCGATCCAAAAATACCGTGTCGGAACGTGACACTCCGATCCAAAAATACCGTGTCGGAACGTGACACTCCGATCCAAAATATACCGTGTCGGAACGTGACACTCCGATCCAAAAATACCGTGTCGGAACGTGACACTCCGATCCAAAAATACCGTGTCGGAACGTGACACTCCGATCCAAAAATGTATTTAATTTATTTAAACTGTTTTCAAACCATTTTATTTCCATCAAGCCTTCCTTATTCAAGGCATCACTTCAAAAGAGAGTTTTTCAAGAATAAAATTCAATAGTCTCAATATTTTAGGCAAAACACAAACCACACAATCATAATATACAACCACAAAATCAAGTAATAGGAGACTTTACAATATCATCCAATACATATCAATCGCTATTTAGAGATTATCTATCACATAGAAACAAACCATAACCTACCTCCACCGAAGAACCGAAATCAAGCAAGCTACCTCTCCAATGCCTTTGCCTTTCTTATTGCCTAAGAACCCTTTCAATCCGAAGTCCAAAATGCCTGTTCTCCTCTCCCTTTCACGTTTTTCTCTCACTGCTTCCCAGCTGATCAGTTCTTCCCTCTCTCAATTAAAGACTCCATCCTCTAATAATAATGCAAGACTATAATTATTGTAAAAGTAATCCCCCATTAGTCTAAAGTTACTTTCTTTAATACCCACTAACTCCATTATAAAAGCTAGTCCACTAAATACATAAATAATAGCCCAAAACATCCATTAAAATAATTAGTGGAAGCTGACATCGTGTGGGGTTACGCTGCGTGTGACGGTCCGTCGTGTCTGTGACGGTCCGTCCTGCAGGTCTGTCACGAAGTTCAGAGAATTGCTCCCATTGCCCAATTTTCAAGAGTTGAAGTGTTTTGAAACGGAGGATCACGATGGTCCATCGTGTCTGTGACGGTCCGTCCTGCAGGTCCGTCACAGAGTTCAGAGAGTCGATTTCAGCACTCAATTTCATAATTCTAAGTGTTTTGGAACGAGACCTCCTCGACGGTCCGTCGTGTCTGTGACGGTCCGTCCTGCAGGTCCGTCACAGAGTTCAGAGAATCGATTTCAGCACTCAATTTCAGCATTCTAAGTGTTTTGGAACGAGACCTCCTCGACGGTCCGTCGTGTCTGTGATGGTCCGTCCTGCAGGTCCGTCACAGAGTTCAGAGAATCGATTTCAGCACTCAATTTCAGAATTCTAAGACAGTTATTTCCAGAATGAACTCTACTGCTCAAAACAACTAAACAGGTCGTTACAATAGATATCAATTTACCCATCGTTCGCCCTCGAACGATCTAAAGAAGAAAAACAAGGACGAGAACGAGTACCTGAATCTGGGAACAGGTGTGGATATTTTTCTTGCATATCAGCCTCCTTTTCCCAGGTGGACTCTTCAACTGGTCGATTCTTCCATTGAACTTTGATGGATGTAATCTCCCTTGATCTCAACTTGTGAATTTCTCTATCTAGAATGGCAACAGGCTCCTCCTCATAAGACAATTTCTCATCAAGCAGAACCGAATCCCAACGAATGATGTAGTTTCCATCCCCATGGTATCTTTTCAACATAGACACATGAAATACCGGATGCACTCCTGAAAGCCCTGGAGGCAAGGCTAATTCATAAGCCACCTCTCCTACTCGCTTAAGTACTTCAAATGGTCCAATATACCTTGGGCTTAGCTTACCTCTTTTACCAAACCGCATCACCCCTTTCATGGGTGAGACTTTCAGCAAGACCTGTTCACCCTCCATGAACTCCAAGTCTCTAACCTTTCGATCTGCATATTCCTTTTGCCTACTTTGAGCCGCTAAAAGCTTTTCTTGAATAAATTTCACCTTCTCTAATGAATCCCTCAAAAGATCAGTACCCCAAGGTCTAACCTCAAATGCATCAAACCAACCAATGGGAGACCTACATCTCCTCCCATACAATGCTTCGAATGGAGCCATATCAATACTGGAGTGATAGCTATTGTTGTAGGAGAACTCTGCCAAGGGTAAGAAGTTATCCCAATGACCACCAAATTCTATCACACATGTCCGAAGCATATCTTCCAATACCTGAATCGTTCGCTCAGATTGTCCATCTGTCTGAGGGTGAAATGCAGTACTAAGATCCAACTTAGTACCTAACTCAGCATGTAATGTTCTCCAAAACTTAGAAGTAAATTGCGTACCTCTATCTGATATGATCGAAAGTGGAACCCCATGCAATCGAACAACCTCGAACAACCCTCTGAGATATAGATTTTGGCTAACTTCTCTGCATTGTAGGTCACCTTGACTGGAATGAAGTGAGCAGACTTAGTCAATCTGTCCACAATTACCAAAATAGAATCAAACTTACCCAATGTTTTTGGAAGACCAACCACAAAGTCCATTGCAATTCTCTCCCACTTCCATTCAGGAATGGGCATTCTCTGAAGTGTTCCTCCAGGTCTCTGGTGTTCATACTTTACTTGCTGGCAATTTGGACATTTGGCAACAAAATCAACAATGTCGCGCTTCATTCTACTCCACCAAAAGTGTTGCTTTAGGTCATGGTACATCTTGGTTGCACCAGGATGTATAGAATATCCAGAACTATGAGCCTCTGTAAGGATAGTGTGGATCAAATCATCAACACGAGGCACACATACCCTTCCCTTAATCCTCAAAACACCTTCCTCATCAATTATTGCCTCTTTAGACTCTCCTCGCAACACCGTATCCCGAATTTGGCTTAGCTTCTCATCATCAAACTGTTTTCCCTTGATCTTGTCAAGAAAAGAAGATCTTCCCTCCACACTGGCCAAAAATCCTCCTTCCTCTAGTATTTCCAGTCTCATAAGGTCGTTAGCCAAGTTTTGGACTTCTCTAGCCAATGGGCGTCTAGAAACTTGTAAGTGGGCTAAACTACCCATGCTACCTGCTTTTCTACTTAAAGCGTCAGCCACCACATTTGCCTTTCCTGGGTGATACAGAATGGTAATATCATAGTCCTTCAACAGTTCCATCCACCTCCTCTGCCTCAAATTCAAGTCTTTCTGGGTAAAAACATACTGTAGACTACGATGATCTGTGTAGACCTCACACTTGACCCCATATAGATAGTGTCTCCATTGCTTTAATGCAAACACTACCGCAGCCAACTCCAAATCATGGGTCGGATAGTTACGTTCATGCACCTTTAATTGCCTCGAAGCATAAGCAATTACATTCTTCTCTTGCATTAGCACTGCACCCAAACCAGAATAGGATGCATCACAATAAACAATGAAGTTCTTACCCTCTACTGGCAAGGTAAGGATAGGTGCAGTAGTCAGCAAGGTCTTGAGTTTCTGAAAGCTTTCATCACATTCATCCGACCATACAAATGGAACATTCTGCTTAGTCAAGTTCGTCAATTGGGAAGCAATAGAAGAGAATCCCTTGACAAATCGACGGTAGTAGCTGGCTAAACCAACAAAGCTCCTTACTTCTGACACATTAGTAGGTCTTACCCAATTCTTCACTGTTTCAATCTTAGAAGGATCCACCATCACCCCATCCTTAGAAACCACGTGCCCCAAGAAGGACACTGAATCTAGCCAAAACTCACACTTGGAGAATTTGGCATAAAGCTTTTTCTCCCTCAATACTTCCAACACAATTCTCAAGTGCTCCTCATGTTCCTTCTTGCTCTTTGAGTATATCAGTATATCATCAATAAATACAATAACAAAAAGATCCAGATATGGCTTAAAAATCCCGTTCATTAGGCTCATGAAAGCAGCAGGGGCATTCGTAAGCCCAAAAGACATTACTAAGAATTCATAATGCCCATACCTGGTTCGAAAAGCAGTCCTTGGCACATCTGCTGTCCGTATTTTCAATTGATGATAACCGGACCTCAAATCAATTTTAGAGAAGACACAAGCACCTTGTAACTGATCGAACAAATCATCAATGCGAGGAATAGGATACTTGTTCTTAATAGTTACCTTATTCAGCTGCCTGTAGTCTATGCACATCCGAAGACTTCCATCTTTCTTCTTCACAAATAAAACAGGAGCACCCCAAGGGGATGCACTTGGCCTAATAAAACCTTTACCTAACAGCTCCTGAAGTTGGGCCTTTAACTCCCTTAACTCAGCTGGAGCCATTCTATAAGGGGGTATGGAAATGGGTCGAGTACCCGGTTCCAGATCAATGCAGAAATCAATATCTCTATCCGGTGGCATACCAGGAAGGTCTGCAGGAAACACATCCAGAAACTCACGGACTACCGAAACCGACTCAATTGAAGGTACTTGGGTAGTGTCATCCTTGAGATGTGCCAAGAAAGCTAAGCACCCCTTACTAATCATTCTTTTAGCACGAAGAAAGGAGATGATACGAACCGGAGTGGAAGTGTAGTCCCCCTCCCACACTAACGGATCTGTCCCAGGCTTGGCTAACGTCACAGTTTTAGCATTACAATCCAAGATCGCAAAATTCGGAGAAAGCCAAGTCATACCAAGAATTACATCAAAATCAACCATTTCTAAGATGACCAAGTCTACATAAGTATTGCTCCCCACAAAAGTCACCAAGCATGACCTATATACCTTTTCAACTATCACAGACTCACCCACCGGAGTAGAAACACGAATAGGCATGTCAAGCGATTCACAATGTAGATTTAGACCAGTAGCAAATGAGGAAGATACATATGAAAACGTGGAGCCAGGATCAAATAATACAGAAGCCATGTAATCACAAACCAAAAGATTACCTGTGATAACAGCCTCAGATGCCTCTGCCTCAGACCTCCCAGGGAAAGCGTAACAATGGGCCCTATCTCCAGTCTGCCCGTTGCCCCTACCATGTGGCGTTGTAGTAGCTCCAGTTTGTCCATCACCTCGGCCGTTTTGGTGACCACCATTACCTCGGCCACCACGTCCTCCAGAATAACGGCCCCTACCATGACCACCTCTACCTCTAGCTATTGGGGGTCTATAACTCTGTTTTGGACAATTCCTCCTAATATGTCCAGTCTCCCCACATCCATAACACTCTCTGGATTCAAGCATAGGTCTCTCCGAGAAGTGTTGACCGGTCTGAGGTGGACCCCCAACTACGGTCTGTAGTGAAGACTGAATTGGTCGGACTGAGTAGCCTCCTGAACCCTGTCCTTTAGAGTAAGAACCATTAAACTCACCTCCCTTTCAAAACCTTTTTGATGTCGATGCCATGGTGAAGTCATCTGGCTTCACTCCTTCCACCTCTATCACGAAGTCTACCACTTCTTGAAAGGATTTTGCCGTAGCCGCTACCTGTAAGGCTAAAATCCGCAACTCTGACCTCAACCCCTTCACAAAACAGCGAATCCGTTCTTGTGGACTGAAACAAAGTTGGGTGGCATACCTGGATAATGCACAAAACTTAGCCTCATATGCAGTAACCGACATCCTACCTTGGTCTAGGCTCAAGAACTCATCCCGTTTTCTATCCCTCAAAGTCCGGGGAATATACTTCTCCATAAACAAACTAGAGAATGATGCCCAAGTCATAGGTGGTGCCTCTGTTGGTTGACACTCAACTTGTGACCGCCACCACATTTTGGCGTTCCCTTGAAACTGATAACTCACGAACTCAATACCAAACCGTTCTACTATACCCTTCTTGTGTAGTAGCTCATGACAGTCAACCAAAAAATCGTAAGCATCCTAAGATTCAGCACCCTTGAAGACTGGAGGTTTCAATTTCAAGAACTTACTGAAAAGTTCATGCTGATCATTTGTCATTATAGGCCCTGTAGTCAGACGAGGAAACGTGCCTATTTCCAATGAAGTATCCATGCGGGGAGCCATAGTGGCCGCATGTTGTACCTCCGGAACCTGAGGTGCTGGTGCAGAAAACACTGGAGGTGTCTGACCCTGATTAGATAACCCGCTAAGATAAGCAAGAACCTGATTGATCATCTCTGGGGTAGGTTGGGGTGGCAATTCCTCATTCTGTGCTTGTTCATTCTCCCCTTCCTCACCCTCTCTTACCATTTCCTCCATCGGTGGAGGAGTCACCGCCCTAGTACCAGGTGGGCTAGGTGCTTGTCCTCTTCCTCTAGAGGACGTCCTCCCACGACCTCTTCCACGGCCTCTCGCCACTGTTCCTCTCCGAGCTACAGCCCCAGTGGCTGGCTCAGACGTTTCTTGTCTTGCCGGTGTTGGTGTTGGTGCAGTCGTTGCTCTAGTTCTAACCATCTGTGAAATAGAGTGAAGATGGTCAGATACCAATTTGTATCACCTAGATACCAATTGGATCCAAGTAATAGCACGAAAGAAAGAAAGAAAAAAAATGGAATTTTCCTAAAGTCTTATAGCCTCTCAAAGAAAAGTAAAGGCGTCCCCCTACCGTTCCTTAAGACTCTACTAGACTCGTTCTTGTGTGATGAGACCAACGAACCTAATGCTCTGATACCAAGTTTGTCACGACCCAAAATCGAGCCGCGAGTGGCACCCACACTTATCCTACTATGTGAGCGAACCAACCAATCTAAAACCCCAACATATTGAACAAAAATACAAAGCGGAAGACTTAAAACTCATTAACGAAATCAATTAAATAACTTCTAAAATTTATAACTCATTATCCCCAAAATCTGGAAGTCATCATCACAAGAACATCTATCCTCAAGTTACTAATCTAAAAGTATCTAAGAAGCTAAAATAAATAAAAGGCTAGTCCATGCCGGAAGTTCAAGGCATCAAGACTTGAAGAGAAGATCCAGTCCAAGATAGAAGCATTAGCTCACCCTGAAATCCGGTGTAGTGAAGACTGGCTAGAATTGCTGTTGAGTTAAAGACGACCGTACGTTTGCTGCATTCCCCCAAATAACAAAGAAAGAAACAACAAGTAGGGGGTCAGTACAAAACACAAGTACTGAGTAGGTATCATCGGCCAACTCAAAATAGAAAACAGTATATATCAGTTCATATCATAAATGAACTACAATACTCAACATGTAGCAACAAGTACTATAATCATCAATAAGTACTACCAAGTTCATCCATGAGGACTCAAGCCTCAATACCACCCTCATTTGGGAATTAGGTTCATTACATTGAGTATATTAACATCTCTCAAGATTCCTTATCTTTCTTCCTCTTGTGTCGGTACGTGACACTCCGATCCCCTACTACTATGTGTCGGTACGTGACACTCCGATCCCCTAATTCTACGTGTCGGTTCGTGACACCCGATCCCCTAATACTATGTGTCGATACGTGACACTCCGATCCCCTAATTCTACGTGTCGGTTCTTGACACCCGATCCCCTAATACTATGTGTCGGAACGTGACACTCCGATCCCGCATTCTACGTTGTCGGTTCGTGACACCCGATCCCCTAATACTATGTGTCGGTACGTGACACTCCGATCCCCTAATTCTACGTGTCGGTTCGTGACACCCGATCCCTTAATACTATGTGTCGGTTCGTGACACCCGATCCCTTAATACTATGTGTCAGAACGTGACACTCCGATCCACTACCATCATTCTATCAATTCATCAAGCGTTCTCTTATACCAAGGCATCATCAATAACAAGGTGAATTAGGGTTTCTTCAAGATCTTGGATTCAAAAAGCTTCATTATGCTTATTTTATCCCAATCACATAATCACATTCATGCAAGCATACAATTAAGCATATAGAAGGGTTTACAATACTACCAATACATATCATTCGCTATTAAGAGTTTACTACGAATAGTATCAAAAACCATAACCTACCTTCACCGAGGATTCGTGATCAAGCAAGCAATCTCTCAAAGCTTTTTGTTTCCTCTTCGTTTGTCTCTCTCTATCGATCGTTCCTCTCTCTTCTTGTTCTTTCTATTTTTCTTCTTCAAAACCCTCTTTCTTTTCCCTAATTAGCATATAATTAAGTATAAAAGATGAGGAATTAACCCACTAAGTAACTCAAGGTTATCTCCTTTACACCCCCAAGAATTTGAGTTATTAATATTAACCCACGAAATTCATAATTATAGCAGGAATAGTCCAAAACGCCCCTTTAAAACTTACCCAGAAATCCGACCCAGACTGGGATTACGCAACCTGTGACGGCCCGTCGTGCCTGCGACGGTCCGTCCTGCAGGTTCGTCACAACCTTCAGAGACTCAATTTCCTTGATGAGTCTGAGACGGTCCGTCGTGCCTACGACGGTCCGTCCTGCACTTCCGTCACGACGGGCAGAGAATTGCTCCCAGTACCCAATTCTCAAGAGTTGAAGTGTTTTGAAACGGAACCTCACAACGGTCCGTCGTGTCTATGACGGTCCGTCCTGCAGGTTCGTCACAACCTTCAGAGAGTCGATTTCAGCACTCAAATATAAGAATTCCAAGTGTTTTGGAACGAGACACCCTCGACGGTCAGTCGTACCCATGACGGTCCGTCGTGGGATACGTCGTCATCAGACAGTTTTTCCAGAAATAAAATCTGCTGCTCAAAATGACTAAGCAGGTCGTTACAATCTTCTTCTTTGTTCTCAGTCTGAGTATCTTTGTCTTGATAAGTAGTCTGCAACAACATTCTTATTAGTCTTTATTATTTCAATTATAAATGTAAAGTTTAATATATTTAATACCAATCTTCTAATTTCTTTCGTTGTTACTGAATCTTGTATTTTTCTGGTTAACCACCATTTTACTTGTGTATTATCTGTTCTTATAATAAATTTGTTATATACAATATATGGCTCAAATGCTAATAAACATTTATATACTGAAATATAATTCTTTCCTATTTATTTCCCATTTTATTTCTGTATTTGTATATGTGCCTGAATAATGTCTACAATGATATTCTATATTGTTATCATTATATTTATATTTTAATACTCCTCCGTAGCTTTTTTCACTTGCATCAGTTTCTACTATATAATAAATTTTTTATTTTCATCTGGAAAATATAATTTTTGTAATGTTTTACATAATAATTTTATCTTTTGTATTTGATCTTGATCTTTACTATCGAAATGATATTCTACATCCTTTTTTATTTTCTGTTGTAATGGTTTTAAATTTTCTGCTAATTTTGGTATATATTCTCTTACTTGGTTAACTAATCCTAAAAAGGATTGTAATTTCTTTTTTGTATCTAATTGTTCATTCGAAGTAATTATTTTTTGTACTATATGCGTTTGCATTTTTATTCCATTTTTATCTATTTGTATTCCTAAGAATTCTATTTGTTTTTTCATTATTTCTGCTTTCTTTTTACTTAAACTTATTCCTGAGTGTTCTATTATATGCATAAATTTTTCTAGTAATCTTATATGTTCATCTTGTGTTTTAGAATATAATAATATATTATCAATATATACTACACAATTTTCTAATTGTTTAAAATAATTATCCATAAAATGTTGAAATCTACCTGGTGCATTTTTATATCCAAATGGTAATACATTCCATTCATAAAATCCTTGTGGTACTGTGAATACTGTAAGTTTTTTAGATTCCTCTTCTAACTTTAAATGATAAAATCCTGATTTACAATCAAATTTACTAAAATAATTATATCCTTGAATTTGTCTTATCTTTAATATTTTATTTGGTATTGGGTAATTATATGTTTTAGTTTTTGCATTTAAATTTCTATAATCAATAACCATCCTACTTTTTCCTCTTTTTTGTTCACTGTATTTATTAACAATAAATGCCGGACTTGTATGTTTACTATTACTTTCTTGTATATATCCATTTTTTAGTAATTCACTTATATGTATTTTAAATTCGTTTAAATCATTAAAATTATATTTTAATGGTTTTTGTGTTATTATACTATTTTCATCAATCAATTCAATTTTAACTTTTGTTTCATGTTTTTCCCATCCTTTTAAAGGATCTTCGTTGTATAATAATTCTAATTTTTCTTGGATTATTTTTACTTTATTTATAAAGAATATAATTAATTCTATTCTAGAGTCTTCTTCTTTTATATTTTCTAATTTTTGTGTAATTTTTTCACTGCCTTTAATCCATTCTGTTGTTTTTCTTCTTTTATTACCTACTCGTTTTGCTCCTATTTTTTGTTTACATGGTGTTGTGAACCACCAGTGTGTCTTTGTTATTATATGTGGATATAATTTATCTAAAATGGGCATTCCTAATAACATATCCTTTGTTGTTAATTCAAAATTATATATTTCTTCTATAGTTAATATTTTATCCCATATTTGTATTTTTATATTTTTTGCCTTGTATGTGATCATACTTCCTCCATTATTAAATCCTGTTACTACAATTGGTGTTTTTAATTTTTCCCATTTTTCATCTGGTAACAATTATATTTACATATATTAGCTTCTGCTCCTGTATCTATCATTGGTGTATAATATCTGTTATAATATCCTTATATTATTATCTTCGCGAGTATATATATTTTCATTTTTATATTAAAGTTCTTTTTATTATGACTTTTTTATTTTGATAATTTATCGTTAGTTGTTTATCTTCTATATTATATGGTTTTACTTGTTCTAGCCATTTTATTCCTAATGTTATATTTTCATTTCCTTGATATATTTTAAATTTTATTACTATTGGTATACCTCCAATTATTATTTCTTGTTTCGTTGTTTCTTCAATATTTATTAATACTTTTGATAATTCTGAACATGAGTGTTCTGTAGTTATTATTTTATCTTCCTTTACTAACTCTCTGGTAATATAATTTTCTTCTTGTCCTGTATTTATTAATATTAGATATTTTCTTTGCTCCATTATTCCTGTTATATAATAATGTTGTGGTTTTATTTCTTCTTCTATTAGCTTTTGTGGAATTATATTTATTCTTTTTGAACTATTTGAAGTACTCATTTTTGATGATTTTGTGGTATATCATAATTTTTATTTGTTCTCTTTGATGTACTTAATCTTTCTTGTAATATTTCTAAATCTTCTTCTATATCAATATCATTATAACTATAGTCATTATTATCTATAACCGTAACTATCTTTTCAAAGGGGTTTTCTATTTTTATTTTATTTATTTTATTTTTTGCTGTTATTTTATGTTTTGTTGTTAACACATATAAATTTTTACATCTAGCTGTAAATATTTTACTTCCAGGTGCTAGTTCTATTCCTGACATTTTCCAATATAATACTAATGATTTATCTATATTTTTGTCATTAATTGCTACCGAGTAGTTAGCACTTATTATAAATTTAAATTTTTGGTATATTAAATTACCTTTTACTGCACTTATTATACTTTTTTCTATGGGTTGTATAATTCTATCATCTGCTAAATATATTTCTATAGGTGTATCTATTCCTTCTCTAAAACATGCTTTTATTAGTATTTAAGTTCCTCCTAAATGTACATATTTAATTGGGTTTTTTGCATTTATCTCCTGTATTTCTTTATTAATTATTCTCTTATTTATTATTGGTATTTTAGCTTTTCCTTTAGTATACTTACAATCTATGATATGTTCTCTTTGGCTTACTACATAATATTCTTGTTTTTGTCGCTTAAACCAATTTTTTATTTTTGGTACTTCTAATATTTTTTCTACACTTAGATCTAATTCTTTTCCTTTTATTTGTTCAAATATACTATTATCAAATATTATTTTTTGTTCTAAAGATTCTTCATCTTGATGTTCTTCTTTATTTATTATTTGTATATCTGCTTCAGTCATTTTTCATATTGTAGAATTCATTATCTGATTCTAATTCTATATCATTATCTATTTCATTTTCTGATATTTCATATATACTATCTTCACTTTCTAAATCATAATCAACATATTCTATTTGTGTATATTTTTCATTTTCCATAATTATTTTGTGATATCTGTTTTTTCTTTGGATTTTTAGGTAATTTACAATCTTTAGCTATATGTCCTAATTTTCCACAATTATAACAAGTACACTCCGTCAATTTTCTTTTTGGTCTAAATGGTCTTTTAGTTTTGTAATTTTTTACATAATATCTCTTTCTTGGTTTTTTATATTTATACGTTGATCTATATTTTTTATAATTTTTATTTCTATTATACTTCTTTTTATAATATCTATCTGTACAACCAAATTGGGGTGCTATTTTATTTTTACAACATGCTAAATTTTTTACTAATACTTTTTTCATTTTAATATCTTCTTTATGTTTTTCACATAGTTCTGTAAACCATCTTTGTAAGAATTTCATTCTGGCTCTTAAAGTATCTGTTAATTCTGCTTCATTCCAGCTTTTTATTATTTTTGAACTAAAAGATTCTGGTAATTTTGTAAAATATAATTTTCTTATTTCCTTACTTTCTTCCATGTTATATGTTCCTTTATAATAATATTATCTAAATGCACAAGTATATTCATCTATATAACACATATTACATATTGCCAATTTTGTCATTAAATTTCTATTTATGACTTTTTCTTTATTTTGTTCTTGTACTTCTGTTGTCATACTACTACATTCAGTTCTTATAGCTATTTCGTAGTTTTCTAATATTTCCATAGATGTTGTAGCTGTTTCTCCATTAAATTTTTTATTATTTCTTAAAGTCTTTATACTTTCTTCCGTTAAATTTTGTAACCATAATTTTACTGTTCCTATAAGTGTTCTTTCTATATATCCTGGTATTTCTGTCATTCCTATTTTGTTGTCTATTAGTTGTTTTGATATATATCCCATCCATAATTGAATTGTTTTATTTATATCTGCTACACAGTCTAAATCTAAAAAATTATGTTGATCAGTTGTTGGTTTAGGTATCCATTTATTTAATCTTTTATTCCATAAAGTTTTTTCTCTATCATATTTTTCATAATTTGCATTATAGTATGTTGGATTTAAATATTTTGGATTTTTTACTCCTGATGTACTAGGTTTTTCATTCATGTCTATATCTCCCGTGTTTATTTCTACATTTTTTGTATTATCTATATTATCTAAAAGTTTTGTATATGTTTCACTTATTTCTGAGTATTATTCTTCTAAATCATCGTTGATATCATCAAGTCTTACTTCTGGCAGATTAGTTATATTATCTTGATTACTTTCTTCTAATTTATTTTCTAATTGCAATTTTTCTTTAAATTTATTTATCTCATTTGCTAAGTTTCTTTTTTGTTCTTTTTCTTTTTGTTTTATTTCATACATTTCTTTCAACATTGCTAATTCTTTTTCTAGTTCTAAAATTTCTTTATTTTTTACTTCTTCGTTTGTTGTACTTCTTTTTTCGCTTGTTGTTTTATTTTTTCAATTTCCATTTTTCTATCTATTTCTTCATTTTCTTTTGTTATTCTCATCATAGCAGTTAAACTGTCTTCTAATTTTATCGTTTCTTTTTCTAACATCAAACTTAAATTATCACCTATTTTCTTATATCTTCTTCCTAGATTAGAAAATATGATCTTTATTTTTAATCCTTCATAGTTTTCAAATATTTTTTCGTCTATTGCATATTCTTCCTTATTCATTTATAAACCATGTTGTAGTTTATATTCTAGCATATTTATTTGTATTTCTAAATGTAAAATAACCTTTCTTTGTATTATTATAGATTTTTTATCAACTCCTGCAAATATATTATAATTAAGCCAATTTTCTCTTTGTTTCAATTCATTTCTTTTTGCCATAATTATGTTATTAAGTTCTTCTTTATATTCTTTATTCATCTAATTTTTAAATATTTTGTATATTTCTATTATACCTCTAGATATAATATCTATTAATCTTTCTAATTTTTGGTTATCCATTTTTGTAATATTTAATCGTTTATATTTCGGATATAATTTAGTCAATTTTTTCTTTAATTTACTTATCTTTCTATTAATGTGGTTCTTTCTTTCTTCAGTAGTTTTTTCATACTTAGCTCTGATACCAGTTTTGGGGGGTGCGGAATTCATCGTAGAATAAGATACATATATTGTAGAGAAAAATATATTTTATCATAAAGTTCTTTTGATAATTGTTTTAATCTAATTATTTCTTTAAGATTATTTATTATATATTCTATATATAACATATCTTGGGTTCTTTGATACATATATAGATTTTCTTGTATTAAATGATTTGTTAATCTTATGTTTTCCATAGTTTCTATTCAATATTCTAAATATTCATAGTTCATTTCTATTCTTTCTATTTCTAATTCTTGTAAATCTATTTCATACCATTCTTGATTTAATATATCTTTTATATTATAATCAAATATTTTTTCCCATATAATTCTTTTTAGGTCAACAATTTCTATATCTTTAAGTATATATAAGATCAAAGTTTCATAGCTTTTTATTTCATCAAAAATGGTATCAAATTGTGAATTAATTGTCATCAAGTGCTAAGGTTGTGTTGAAGTATACCTTGGTTAAGGTGATACGTTGGTATGATGATTGAATTGAAATGCTTAGGTTGGTTGTGAGGTTGCATAGGAGTACATGATATAGGGAAGTTGTTATGTAAAGATGTGCCCTATTATGATGAGATGTGTAAGGGCTGACTTCACCTATATGAATTTTTAATGAAAGGATTATTTCTCATACAATTCTTATCGAGCTATGATGATGAATATACAAGGGTTAGACCCTATTATCTAAACTAATTGAGAAGATTAATAAAGTATTAAAGACTTCTCTAAATGGGGACTTAGCTTAGCACCGAGCTAACTTGACAATGGGAGGTGATGACTTATCCATAGAAGGAAAGAATCATCCTAAAGTTTCCCATGTGATGTTAACTCCCTTGTTTATGGGACATGTCATTTAAGGGATTCCCATGTGGAGCGGCCCACTTTACCTAATGGTATGAATAGGGATATCCACCTCTTAGTTCTTGAACTATGTTGCCACCATAGGATACTAGCTAGTGGATCCACTAAGATAGCTACGTTTACGTTAGGTTATATTTGGCCGGTAGACCACCTTCCATCGATGTAAGGTTTCAGGACACCGGATTCCACATTTTCTCATGTGGTCTATGTCGGTTAAGGCATTGTTTAAATCATCTTTAATGGTTGTCATTGCACTGATCATGAGTATATTGTAATGAATGGAAGTTCTTCATTTCTATTTCTTGAGTATTGAATATAGGGTAAGAAGATAGACTTTGATATCATGTTACCAAGCTTTGATTTAGTATTACCTTGTGGTATAATGCTTTCTCTTAAATTAGTTCTTATGTTGACTATTGAATTACATTTGTATGATGACCCAAATTGGGTTGGTCTATGGAAAAGTATTGGTAAGGCCCTTATTGTTGAACTATGGAAAAGTATTGGTAACAAGTCTTGATTATCCTAATCCTTACTTCAAATTGTGAATTAATTGTCATCAAGTGATAAGGTTGTGTTGAAGTATACCTTATTTAAGGAGATAGGTTGGTATTATGATTGAATTGAAATGCTTAGGTTGGTTGTGAGGTTGCCTAGGAGTACATGATATAGGGAAGTTGTTATGTAAAGATGTGCCCTATTGTGATGAGATGTGTAAGGGCTAACTTCACCTATATAAATTTTTAATGAAAGGATTATTTCTCATACAATTCTTATCGAGCTATGATGATGAATATACAAGGATTAGACCCTATTATCTAAACTAATTGAGAAGATTAATAAAGTATTAAAGACTTCTCTAAATGGGGACTTCGCTTAGCACCGAGCGAACTTGACAATGGGAGGTGATGACTTATCCATAGAAGGAAAGAATCATCCTAAAGTTGCCCATGTGATGTTAACTCCCTTGTTTATGGGACATGTCATTTAAGGGATTCCCATGAGGAGCGGCCCACTTTACCTAATGGTATGAATAGGGATATCCACCTCTTAGTTCTTGAACTATGTTGCCACCATAGGATACTAGCTAGTGGATCCATTTAGATAGCTACGTTTACGTTAGGTTCTACTTTGGCCGGTAGACCACCTTCCATCGGTGTAAGGTTTCATGACACCGGATTCCATATTTGCTCATGTGGTCTATGTCGGTTAAGGCAAGGTTTCCCTAAACTAAAAGGAATAAATGAGATATAGACGAATCGAAGTAACTTGAAAGGGTTTGGCTATAGCTTAGGTAGGGGTATGGGACTCTACTTAAGCCTTGCACTAGTTGGCCTTGATGGGAGCTTTGAGAGGTCAATATTATGTATGTAAATTAGTGATGTATTGTAAATGGCTTTGTACATTGAATAACATGCTTATGAGTATAATGTTGTTGCTTTGGATTAAAGAAGAATGTTTTCATGAAATGAAAGAGTATGTTAGGTAAGGTTGATTGCTAATTGTAGTCTTGATAGGTTACTTGATTAAGTAAGAGTTATGGGAATTTACTTGATCATTGCACTTGTGACTTTATGAAGGGTATATTTAGTATGTTTTGCTTTACTATGCTTCACTCGTATACATGTTTTATAATGATTTTCTTAAATGTCCTTTGTAAGTATATTTGATTGGTAATTGTATATGTGGTTCCATACTTAGTACAAGTGGAGTACTAACCCCATTTCTTTCCCTTTTCCAAAACATTTTAGGTTCAGGTCGTTGATCTTGCTCCAAATTGCGTGAAAGGAAGACTTTTATGACTATTACTTCTCTATTTATAAATGTGTGAAATAAAAGTTGAAGACTATGTAATCTTCGTATATGAACAAGTCTATGTATAAATATGACTATGTGTATGTAGAGGTCTATGTAAACCTCCGAGTAATTATAGAAAAAAAGTTTTAAATTCCTTCACATTTTTAATCGATGAATGCTATGACGAGGCTAATAGGCTTGTCTTAGTTCTCAAAGAGGACGACGACGCCGATTACGTCTGGGGGTAAACTCGGATGTGACAAACTTTGTATCAGAGCATGAGGTTGAATATCCTTGATAATAACATCTCTCTAAACTACGTTATATAGGTTTGTATTCATAATTGTGAAACGCGCCACACTTATGAATAGGAACTTATTTGATGCTTAGGAATCACTCTCATTGTTGGAAATCCATAACGTGCCTCTAGAATGTACATCGTATATGTATTTGCCTAAACCTTGTGTTTTGGTTATAGGAGATGAATACTAGAAGGAATGCAGCCAGAAGACTTGAGGAGGAGATTACTGCTGCGGGAATCCCTCCCCGTGGTGATCCAGTTCCTCCTCTTGAAGAGATTGCTGTTGATGATCAGGTTCCTGATGATCCTCCACCTATGGCAGAGGCTTAGATGAGGGCTATTCTTGCTTAAATGGCTCAAGCCATGACTACTCAAGCTCAAGCCGCAATGGTGTAAGCCCAAGCCATGACTGCCCAAGCTAATAGGGATTTGGCACCTAGAGTTCATGAGCAAACTATGGCTTCCCAACTTAGGGACTTCACCCGAATGAATCCTCCTACTTTCTATGGGTCTAAGGTTGATAAAGACCCTCAAGAATTCATTGATGAGGTTTATATGATTTTGTGTGCTATGGGTCTATTTTCTAATGAGAATGCCGAGTTGGCCTCATACCAACTCAAGGATGTGGCTCAGACATGGCATGTGCAATGGAAAGATAATAGGCCACCTCAAAGTGGGCCAGTGACTTGGGAGTTGTTCAAAAGGGCTTTTCTTAATTGGTTCTTCCCTAGAGATATGAGAGAAACTAAGGTGGTGGAGTTCATCAATCTCCGCCAAGGAGAAAGGAGTGTTCATGAGTACTCTTTGAAGTTCATTCAATTGGCTAAATATGCTCCTTCCTTGGTCTCCAATCCTAGAGACGAGATGAGTCTATTCGTGACAGGTGTGTCGGATGATTTACAAGAAGAATGTCAATCGGCTATGCTTCATGATAACATGAATATTGGTCATCTTATGGTGCATGCAAAAAGGGTTGAGGAGGCTAGAGAAAAAAGGAAGGATAAGGATAAGGATAAGTAATTAAGAAGGGCAAGGTCTTTCGTTGGTGGAACTACTATAGATAGGTATGGAATTCAAGACAAGCCTAGATTCAAGAAAAGGTTCTCAATCAAGTTCCATCCAAATTTTCCAAGACTAGGGATTCTAAAGGCCCTAGACCAAAAGTTGCAAAGGGAAAGATGGAAACTCATCTAATGAGAAGCCTACTTGTGCTAATTGCGGAAAGGAACATTATGGTGAATGCTTGATCGGAATGGGGAATTGCTTTAGTTGCGGAAAGAGTGATCACAAGGCTAGGGACTGCCCTAACATAAGGAACCGAGAAAAGAATATGCAAAAGAAAGCAAGTGAGGCTCCGAAAAAGAAACGCTTTTATGCTTTTCGTTCGAGATATGACCAAGAGGCCTCTCCCGTTGTGGTGACCGGTATGTTCCAAATATTTTCTATTGATGTGTATGATTTGCTTGATCCGGGTGTTACTTTGTCTTTCGTTACTCCCTTAGTAGCTAAAAAGTTCGTTACTTTACCCGATATTTTGCACGAACCTATTTTGGTGTCTACTCCGGTGGGTGAGTCAGTGGTAGCAAGAAGAGTCTACCGAAATTGTCCTATCTCTATGCCTCATACAGTTTCTCATGTAGATCTAGTTGAACTAGACATGTATGATTTTGATGTCATTTTGGGTATGGACTGGTTGCATGCTAGCTTCGCTTCTATTGATTGTAGGACGAGAGTTGTGAGGTTTAGTTTCCCTAATGAACCCGTTTTTGAGTTGAAGGGTGGGAATTCTCTTCCTAGAGGTCGATTCATATCATGTCTAAAAGAGAGTAAGATGATCTCAAAGGGATGTCTTTATCATATTGTGAGAGTCCAAGAAGTTGATTCCAAAATTTCTCCTATTGAGTCGGTCCCCGTGGTGAGTGAATTTACGGAGGTCTTTCTTGATGACCTTCCCGGCATTCCTCCAGAACGGGAAATCGATTTCGGTATTGATTTGCTACTGGAAACAAACCCTATCTTTATTCCTCCTTATAGAATGGCTCCGGCCGAGTTAAAGGAGTTGAAGGCACAACTTAAAGATTTGCTAGACAAGGGCTTTATAAGGCCTAGCATTTCTCCGTGGGGTGCTCCGGTTTTGTTCGTGAAAAAGAAGGATGGGTCCTTGAGAATGTGTATTGACTACCGCCAACTCAACAAGGTTACTATCAAGAACAACTATCCTCCTCCTCGGATTGATGATTTATTTGATCAACTACAATGAGCGAGTTACTTTTCCAAAATTTACTTGAGGTCAGGGTATCACCAGCTTAGGGTGAGAAATGAAGATATTCCAAAGACGGCCTTTCGGACTAGGTATGGGCATTTTGAGTTCGTGGTTATGTCCTTTGGTCTCAAAAATGCTCCTGCGGCGTTTATGGACCTAATGAATAGAGTGTTTCGAAGTTACCTTGATGCATTCGTTATTGTATTTATTGATGATATCTTGGTGTATTCAAAGAATAAGGTTAATCACATCGGTCATCTAAGGGTGGTATTGCAAACCCTTAAAGATCATAAATTGTTTGCCAAGTATAGAAAGTGTGAGTTTTGGCTGAGGTCATCATCTCTAGTGAGGGAGTTGAGGTTGACCCAAGGAAAACTGAAGCGGTAAGAAACTGGCCTAGACCCTTAACCCCAACTGACATTAGGACTTTCTTGGGTCTAGCTGGCTATTATCGAAGATTTGTAGAAGGTTTTTCATCCATTGCATCTCCGTTGACTTCATTAACTCAAAAGGGTAAAACGTTTGAGTGGTCGGAGGCCTGCGAGAAGAGTTTCCAAATATTGAAAGACAGGCTTACTTCCGCTTCGGTGTTGACCTTACTGGAAGGTTCTACAGGGTTCGTGGTTTATTGTGATGCATCCCGCATAGGTTTGGGGTGTGTGCTTATGCAAAATGGTAAGGTGATTGCCTATGCTTCATGGCAACTTAAGGTGCATGAGAAAAATTACCCTACCCATGACCTTGAGTTAGCGGCCGTGGTGTTCGCTATGAAAATATGGAGACATTACTTGTATGGTGTTCATGTAGATGTTTTCACCGATCATAAGAGTCTTCAATATATGTTTACTCAAAAAGAGTTGAATCTCCGATAAAGAAGGTGGTTGGAATTGTTGAAAGATTATGATATGAGTGTCTTATATCATCCCGACAAGGCCAATGTGGTGGCGGATGCTTTAAGCCGTATGACTATGGGTAGTGTGTCTCATGTAGAAAGAGACAAGAAAGATCTAGTGAAGGATGTTCATGATTTGGCTAGATTAGGGGTGCGGTTGGAGAGTTCTCTAAATGGAGGTGCCAAGATTCATCAAAGCTCTGAATCATCATTGGTGGTTGAGGTAAAGTCCAAACAACACCTTGATCAACTATTGATGGAGTTGAAGGAATCTGTTGTTGGTAAGATGAATGAGTCTTTCTCCTTAGGAGGAGATGGTGTGTTGAGGTACCAAGGGAGGTTATGTGTTCCTGATGTCGATGGATTGAGGGATAGGATCCTTGATGAAGCCCATGGATCCCACTATTCCATCCATCCGGGTTCTACTAAGATGTATCATGACCTTCGAGAAATATATTGGTGGTAAGGTTTGAAGAAGAACATAGCAGAATTTGTTGCCAAGTGTCCAAATTGCCAACAAGTGAAGGC
The DNA here is from genome assembly GCA_016801875.1 of Solanum sitiens. NCBI lineage: Eukaryota > Viridiplantae > Streptophyta > Magnoliopsida > Solanales > Solanaceae > Solanum > Solanum sitiens. Next base: position 3,771,356 of record JABWTJ010000048.1, on the reverse strand, counting down.
GGAACATCAAAAGCCGGGTGGATTACTACAAGAGATCCAAATTCCTACTTGGAAGTGGGAAGGCATTATTATGGACTTTGTGGTAGGATTGCCTCGGACTCAAAAGTCATCTGATTCTATATGGGTGATTGTTGATAGATTGACTAAGTCCGCTCATTGTATTCCCGTCAAATCTACGTATTCGGCGGAGGATTATGCGAAGATCTTCATAGATGAGATTGTGTGTCGCCATGGTATTCTGTTATCCATCATTTCGGATCGGGGTGCACAATTCACTTCTAGGTTTTGGAACTCTTTCCAAAAAGGTTTGGGTACTAAGGTGAAATTGAGTACCGCCTTTCATCCTCAAACGGATGGTCAAGCGGAACGAACAATTCAAACTCTTGAGGATATGCTTAGAGCTAGCATTATTGATTTTAAAGGGAGTAGGGATAAGCACTTGCCGTTGGTAGAGTTTGCATACAATAATAGTTTTCATTCGTCCATCTCCATGGCTCTCTATGAAGCCTTGTATGGTAGGAGGTGTAGGTCTCCTATAGGATGGTTTGAAGTTGGTGAATCATCGATCTTAGGTCCTGACTTGATTTATAAGACATTAGAGAATGTGCATATCATTAGAAATAGGTTACAAACAGCCTATAGTCGACAAAAGTCCTATGCCGATAATAGGAGAAGAGATTTGGAGTTTGAAGAGGGTGACAAGGTGTATTTAAAAATCTCACCTATGAAAGGGGTGGTAAGATTTGGCAAGAAAGGGAAGCTGAGCCCTTGTTACGTGGGTCCTTATGAGATTTTGGAAAGGGTTGGTAAAGTTGCCTATCGCTTGAAACTACCTAACGATTTAGCTTCGGTGCATCCGGTTTTCCATGTGTCGATGTTGAAAAAGTGTGTCGGGGATCCCGAGACTATTCTCCCTATTGAAGGTCTTGGAGTCAAGGATAACCTCTCTTATGAGGAGGTTCCTATCCAAATCCTTGATAGGCAAGTGAAAAGGTTGAGGAACAAGGAGGTGGTTTCTGTAAAAGTGTTATGCAAGAACCACCTAGTTGAGGGTGCAACATGGGAGGCCGAGGCCGACATGAAAACCTACTATCCTCATCTTTTTGATGATTAAGGTTAGTTATTCTTTGTAATGATATAATTATGCTAGATATTGTGAATCCTTGATGTTTTGGTGATTTTCTTCAAAAATCTCACTTTTTGAGACTTCACAATTGAAGTCACTGTAAGGTGACCCTAAATAAATTTGAAATTTGTTTTGCTTCTTCCATATTTGAGTCAAGTCGTGTATTGTGATATAGTGAATCCTTGTAGATGTTATATTAAGCATATTGATAAAATGAACCTTGTGCTAATCGACTTGTATACCAAATGATTGAGCTCATGTGTGTTGTGAGTAGAAAGTATCTCATGAGGTAACTTTGAGCTAATCTATGATAAATTGATATTTTGAAGTGTTTTATTGAAATAAAGTGATTCATGCAAATTTGATATTGTAAAGTTGATGAGTTGATAGTCTTGAGTCTTTTTCCCTCGTTTAAAGAGTGTTTAGTGTCATTCGGGGACGAATGTTCCTAAGGGGGGGGATAATGTAACATTTTTGAAATCCCAAAGTCATGTGATAAGACTTAAATAGGCTCTTTAAGGTCTAAACCATTGTTTCTATCCAAATTAGGTGTAGATGGAATCATTGAAGTGCTTTGGAACCAAAACATCCATAACGCCCGGTAAGTTGGTTCATAAGAGGGCTAGAGTGTCCTTTTATTTTGATCAAGTTAAAGAGTCGGAATTTAGTAAACGTTTGTAACAATTGGTGTAACACATAGTGTGGGATGGTTTCATGTTGAATAAGTTAGGGTATGACTCTTCGAGGATCAACTAAGGGCCCTCGAAGAGGACCCTTGAGATAGTAGGCCACGACGCACCCAATGACGGGGCGTCACAGGTGCGACGGGGCTTCGAGACCACCGTCGTGACAGCCTTAGCTGCTGGGAAGAAAGCCTCCGCCTGCACACTGTCTGACCAGCGCAATGGACGTGCAGGACGGAGGGGGGCCTGTCCGCCACGCCCACGATGGCTCGTCGGCGAGGAGTCGTCGTGGAAGGGCCTGTAGTGTTTTCAAGGATTTAAGTTTTTAGTTAATTATTTTATTAAGTGTATTAGGGGTAATTAAGGGGTTAAGGGAAGGCTAATTAAGTGACTTAAAATCCACTATAAATACCAACCTTCATTAACCTAATCACAATTCTCCAAACAAAACTCTCTTCCTTCTCTGTACTTTCTCTCTCTATTGGAAGACTCCATTGGAGAACAACTTGGGGAGATCATTGGGGGCTGATTTAGAACGAAATTCACCATCAAAACATCATCAAACCTTAAGCTATGGGATCTAATTCACCTTTGAGACTTCTTTCCTCAAAAGGCTCCTTCAATGATTTTCCAAAAGTTGAGTTTCATATGGGTTTCATCCAATTTCGAGTTTGTTGTTATGAATTGAGTTGTTTATGTATTCTTTGGGTTATAATGAATAGATTATCATGTATTGTAGCTTGATTATGATGATTTGATGTGGTTTGGTCTAGATTGTGGGAGATGACCCTAACCCTTAACCCTAGGTATTGGGATTGATATGAATTTGGGTAGGATAAATCATCTTTAATGGTTGTCATTGCATTGATCATGAGTATATTGAAATGAATGGAAGTTCTTCATTTCTATTTCTTGAGTATTGAATATAGGGTAAGAAGATAGACTTTGATATCATGTTACCAAGCTTTGATTTAGTATTGCCTTGTGGTATAATGCTTTCTCTTAAATTAGTTCTTATGTTGACTATTGAATTACATTTGTATGATGACCCAAATTGGGTTGGTCTATGGAAAAGTATTTGTAAGGCCCTTATTGTTGAACTATGGAAAAGTATTGGTAAGTCTTGATTATCCTAATCCTTACTTCAAATTGTGAATTAATTGTCATCAAGTGATAAGTTTGTGTTGAAGTATACCTTGTTTAAGGTGATAGGTTGGTATGATGATTGAATTGAAATGCTTAGGTTGGTTGTGAGGTTGCATAGGAGTACATGATATAGGGAAGTTGTTATGTAAAGATGTGCCCTATTGTGATGAGATGTGCAAGGGCTAACTTCACCTATATGAATTTTTAATGAAAGGATTATTTCTCATACAATTCTTATCGAGCTATGATGATGAATATACAAGGGTTAGACCCTATTATCTAAACTAATTGAGAAGATTAATAAAGTATTAAAGACTTCTCTAAATGGGGACTTAGCTTAGCACCGAGCGAACTTGACAATGGGAGGTGATGACTTATCCATAGAAGGAAAGAATCATCCTAAAGTTGCCCATGTGATGTTAACTCCCTTGTTTATGGGACATGTCATTTAAGGGATTCCCATGAGGAGCGGCCCACTTTACCTAATGGTATGAATAGGGATATCCACCTCTTAGTTCTTGAACTATGTTTCCACCATAGGATACTAGCTAGTGGATCCACTTAGATAGCTACGTTTACGTTAGGTTATACTTTGGCCGGTAGACCACCTTCCATCGGTTTAAGGTTTCATGACACCGGATTCCACATTTGCTCATGTGGTCTATGTCGGTTAAGGCAAGGTTTCCCTAAACTAAAAGGAATGAATAAGATATAGACGAATCGAAGTAACTTGAAAGGGTTTGGCTATAGCTTAGGTAGGGGTATGGGACTCTACTTAAGCCTTGCACTAGTTGTCCTTGATGTGAGCTTTGAGAGGTCAATATTATGTATGTAAAGTAGTGATGTAATGTAAATGACTTTGTACATTGAAAAACATGCTTATGAGTATAAGGTTGTTGCTTTTGATTAAAGAAGAATGTTTTCATGAAATGGAAGAGTATGTTAGTAAGGTTGATTGCTAATTGTAGTCTTGATAGGCTACTTGATTAAGTAATAGTTATGGGAATTTACTTGATCATTGCACTTGTGACTTTATGAAGGGTATATTTAGTATGTTTTGCTTTACTATGCTTCACTCGTATACATGTTTTATAATGATTTTCTTAAATGTCCCTTTTTAAGTATATTTGATTGGTAATTATATATGTGGTTCCATACTTAGTACATGTGGAGTACTAACCCCATTTCTTTCCCTTTTCCAAAACATTTTAGGTTCGGGTCGTTGATCTTGCTCCGAACTGCTCGAAAGGAAGACTTGGATCTCTAACCATCCAAGTGGTAGGTCCTCGTTCTCCCGAGGGCGTTGCCGACATCTTACTCCTATGTTACTTAGTTACTATAATTCTGTTTTGACTCATTTACTCATTTGAGACGATGATGTATATGGCCTATATGTGTCTCCTTGTATTGATGTAGGGCTATGCCTAAGATTTATTGTCTTTGATAGATTGTTTATGAGATGAGATGGCTTTTATGACTATTACTTCTCTATTTATAAATGTGTGAAATAAAAGTAGAAGACTATGTAATCTTCGTATATGAACAAGTCTATGTGTACTTGATATAAATATGACTATGTGTATGTAGAGGTCTATGTAAACCTCCGAGTAGTTATAGAAAAAAAGTTTTAAATTCCTTCACATTTTTAATCGATGAATGCTATGACGAGGCTAAGAGGCTTGTCTTAGTTCTCAAAGAGGACGACGACGGCGGTTACGTCTGGGGGTAAACCCGAATGTGATAGTTAAGTTGGTTATATCTACTGTTCTAGGTAAATAAGATGTTTGAATTATGGATATGAATCTTGTATGGTTGAAGTAAAGATGGCTTATGTGAATTGAAGTAGGTTTTCCTAGTCTATGGAATAGTAACTTGTAATCTTGATGTTAGGATAGTTGTTAGATGAATTGGTCATGGTTAATTGTCCTTAACTATTGCCTATAAGGTAATGTGAATATGAATTATATGTACTGGATGCAATGTGGATCAATTCATGATAGTTTGAATAGGATTAACCTATGTAAACTTACCTTCCATGAATTCCTAGTATAAAGCATACTTACATTGAATTCGACTTTGTTGGCAATTGTAGTAGTGTCTCGTTTGAGCTATGATTTCTTTGGCTACTTCTATACATGTATATTATTGATGAATCTTGATTGATAAGTAAGACTAGGGAAATTGATTTATGATCTATGCCTATCTATTCTCTAGAATAATGGTAATGTTTCGCACTAGTTGTATCATGATCTTGTAGTGACCTGTACATGGTTTCTTTTATGCTTAAAGTACATTTAGCTAGTGCCCTATATATTAATTGTTGATAAACAAGGTGTATTGTTCAATGATGATCAAAGGGTGTGAAATTGGTAAGAATGCTTATCTCCTTTACTTATCTATATTAATGTAGTTGATGAAGCCTTGTATGACATTGTGTGGTATGGTCCACTTATGGTGGCGGTGTTTACTTTATGTCCTTATATATGGGTTGACCATGGCCTTGAAGGCAAATTGATGAATATATGAATGAGTGGTAATGATGATCGCTTATGTGTATCCTGTGCCTAGTCTTCTATTATAGTCGTGAATCTAGGTTATATTATTAATGTTATGAGCATGTAAATGGCAATGTTAAGATCATGTGTAGGTGCTTCCATTAATGAAGTGTTAAAGATTGATAACCCCTACCCATTTACTCTATGTGAATGTGTGAATACCTAATGTTAGGAGTCTTAAAGTATACTGTGAAGTTGTCTAGTCTCCTATGCTAAATTGTGTTGTGTGGTCTATACTTGAAATTGTAATGTGGTCTAAGAGGGTGGCTGCCTGAATGAGTTGTTGATAGCCATTACGTGATCATGTTGACCAATGTACACACACTCACACTTCATGCATGCTTGAAAGTATAAAGGTTCATGGTGTCTAAATGAAAGGTAGTTCTCATATTCACTAGTTCTACTACTATGCATGTTAAGCTTATAGAACATGATGAAGTATGAATGTGCATAGAGTCTTTGTGGGTTTATATGAAAGGATTGCTCATATAGTTATACATATATACTTATGCTATGATGTATGAATATGTGTGGTATCTATGTGTTATGTGAAAGGTTTGCTCACATGTATGTACACACACGCATGGATGATGATTTAGTAAATGAGAGGGTCCTTGATAGGGATGCCCAAGAATACTCTATAACTATATAGGTGCTTGAATATGCTCTAAGCATATATACGAATGAATACCTTAAGTCTATGTTTTATGAAAATGTAATTAAAGGCTTTTAAATAAAGGGAACTTAGCTTAGCATCGAGTGAACTTGACATTGAGAGGTGTTGACTTTCCCTTGAGGAAAGACTAACCATTTGTACCTTATAGAGTGTTGACTTACCTTTGAGGAATATTCACCTATCAACCCACATGTTGACTTCCCTTGAGGAAGGGATCACCCATGTTTTCTTATGAGATGAGGCCCCAATTGTACAATGACATGTAGAGGGAACTACCTATCTCTTAGTTCCATAAACTATGCTTGCCACATAGGATCTAGCAAAGTAAATTCACTTAGTATTCTAGGATGAATGTTAATGTTCTACCTTAGCTAGGTAGGAACACCTTCCTTTGGTGTAAGGCTATACAACACCAAATTCGATGTTTAGCACTCATGGTCTTAGTGTCGGTTGAGGCTATAGTTTCCCAAAAATAAAATGAACAATGGAAGTAATGGATTAGGATCCTAACTAGGATGACTTAAAGAAGGTTACTTAGTATAGGTGGAAGTAATGAAGCGATCTAGACATTGCACAAGTATCTCCTTAGGAAGTCTTAGGAAAGTAACCTAATGTATATGATTATGCTTATGTCTTTATGCATGATATTGTAGAAGTTGTCTACTTGTTATGAAGATGTGCATGTTATGAATCTATATGATATGATCTATCCTTATGTGCACTTTGCTGGTCTAAATGACTATATGATGAAGGTCTTGTATTGACATGAATAAAGTTGTGTTTACTTGTTATGAGGATGTATGAATGGTATGTTAAGGTTCGTGGTCTCATGAAGAGTTTACTAAGTATGTGTGGAGTTATGGGGCTTCACATGTACATTGCACTAGTAGGCTAAGATTGGGGTAATGAACAAGGTCTTATAATGATGAATATGAAAAAAGAAGTAAAATAAGTGTAAAGGAATATAGTTCACTGTAGTGCCTTATGGTCTTGACTTGAATGTGTCTTGTAATAGGCTATACTTCTATGATGATATGTGTTGGCTTGAGTAATTTGTATGTATGGTTTTCTTTGTGGTGCTAACGTGATGCATTGTAACATTTCAAAATCCCAAGGCATGTTGTAAAACTTAACCTAGGATCCATGAGGTCTAATCACTTCTATAAGTCAAATTAAGTGTAAATAGAACAATTAAGGTGTTTAAGAACCAAAATATTCGAGAACGTCCATGACATCCGAGAAGTTGGTTCATAAACGGGTTAATGTTTCTTAAGCTGTTTGACTAGTTTTAAGAGTCGGAATCGAACGAATGTAAGTAGAAATAGGTGTAACACCTGTGAGGGATGTTTCATGATTGAAACGTCTGGGTACGACTCCCCAAGGACCAACCAAGAGCCCTTGAGGAGGACCCTCGTAGCTTGGAATTCAACACCGCCTGGCAGTGTGCCTTGACGAAAGGCAGTCGACGGGGGCATCAGGGGCTCGATGGGGCTTTGAGGCCACCGTCATCCCACAGTTAGTTGATTTATAAGGAGACCTCGCCTGCACAGTCTCTGACCAAGACGACGGAGTGTAGGACGGAGGGAGGGGCTGCCCGTCGACTCACCGACGGCCCGTTAGCGGGGTTCCATCGGTGAGGGTCCAAATCCCTGTCAAATTTTAAATGATCCCATTTAATTAATTAGGTGGTTTGGTAGTTAGTTAGGGTTTTAGGGAAGTCTGATTAATTAAGTTAACCCCTCACATAAATACCCCAACCCTCATTAGCCTAAATACAACACCCAAAATAAACTCTCTTCCTTCTCTCTACTTTCTCTCTCTATTGGAAGACACCATTGGAGACTAGATTGGGAGGTGAATTGAGGGCTGGTTAAGGACTAATTAACCATCAAAATTCATCCAATCTTGATTTTTTGGAATCAATTCACCTTTGAGACTTCTTTCCTCAAAGGGCTCCTTTAAAGGTTTTCCAAAAAGTTGATTTCCATATGGGTTTCCTTCAATTACGAATTTTTTGTTATGAATTGAGTTTTTATGCCTTCCTTGGGTTATAATGAGTATATTATCATGTATTGTAACTTGGTTAGGATGAATTGATAAGGTTTGGTGTAGATTGTAGATCATGACCCTTAACCCCTAACCCTAGGCATGATCTTGATATGAATTAGGTTAGGTTTGATGCAATTGATTCTATTATAGATTAAATCATCCTTAATGGTTGTCATTACATTGATCATGAATCTATAGTGATAAATTTAAGTCCTTCATGCTAATCCTTGGGTATTGATCTAGGTTAAGAAGATAGTCTTAGATAACATGTTTCCAAGTTTTGAATTATTATTGAATTATGGTATAGTGAGTCTTCTAAATTCATTATCATGTTGGTTGTTGAGTTACATTGGTGTGATGACTCAAATTGGGTTAATCTATTGGTTGATGATAAGGCCCTTTATGATGAACTATGGAGGAGTGTTGGTAAGTCTTGACTATCCTAATTCTCACTTTAATTATGGTAAATTGTCCTCAAGTTATGATGTTGTATTGAAGTATACTTTGTTTAGAGTGATAGAATGGTATGATGATTGAGTTGAAATGTCTTATGTTTTGGTTGTGAGGTTGCTTAGGGTGTACATGCCATAAGAATGATAACATGTCATTATGTACCCTATTATGATGTGATATACAAAAGGTTGACCTCACTCATATGAATTGTGAATGAAAGGACTAATTCTCATACAATTCTTATTGAGCTATGATGATGAATATATAAGGGCTAGACCCTATGACCTAAACTACGTTATGATTATAATAAGATTAAGGGCATTTCTAAAAATAGGGAATTTTGTTTAGCACCGGGTGAACTTGGCAATGGGAGATAATGACTTGTTCATAAAAGGAAAGATTCATCCTAAAGTTGCTCGTGTGATGTTAACTCCCTTGCTTATAGGGTATGTCATCTAAGGGATTCCCATGAGAAGCGGCCCAATTACCACATGGTATGAATAGGGATATCTACCTCGTAGTTCTTGAACTATGTTGCCACCATAGGATACTTGTTAGTGGATCCACCTAGATAGCTACGTTTATGTTAGGTTCTACCTTGGCCTGTAGACCACCTTCCATCGGTGTAAGTTTTATGACACCGGATTCCACATTAGCTCATGTGGTCTATGTCGGTTAAGGCGTGAGTTACCTAAACTAAAATGAATGAACGAAGTATAGACTAATTGAAGTGACTTGAGGGGTTTGACTTTAGCTTAGGTAGGGGTATGGGACTCTACCTATGCCTTGCACTAGTTTACCTTCATAGAAGCTTTGAGAAGTTAATATTATGTATATGAATGATGATATAATGTAAATGACTTTATATGTTGAATGAGATGCTTATGAATATGATATTGGTTATCAATGTTAAAGAAAGAATACTATATGAGATGGAAGACTATGCTATGTGAATTGAATTGCTAATTATGATCCTTGGTGGGTTACTTGATTAAGTGGGGTTATGGGGCTTTGGTTGGTCATTGCACTTGTGGCTTCTTAAGGATTATATTTGGTCAGTTTGCTTTACTATTTATGTGCTTTTCTCTTATTCATGTTTGTGATGTTAGTACTTGATGATAGATTTATATGAGATTATGGGTTTAAGTATGGTGACATGCATATGATATAATTAACTTGTTTTAGTATATTCAAGGGAATGGCTTAAACAACATGATTTCCTTAAATGTCCCTTTTTAGCATACTTTGTTGTTAATTGTGCATATGGTCTCATACTTAGTACATGTGGCATACTAACCCCATTTTCTTCCCTTTTCCAAAACATTTTAGGTTCCGGTCGTTGAAGTTGCTTTGAGGTGATTTGAAGGAGGACTTGGATACTCTATCATCCAAGTGGTAAGTCCTTATTTTCCTGAGGACGATGCCGATATTCTCTTTACGAAGTTACTTAGTTACTACAACTTTTGTATTGACTCTATTTCCTATTTGAGACAAAGTTGTATAAAGCCTATATGTGGCTTAGTTTTATTGATGTAGGGCTATGCCCAATGTTGTTGTTTTCATTTAGATGGTTTACGAGATGAGACGGATTTATGACTTTATTTCCTTATTACATAAGTGTGTCAAATTAAATTAGAAGACTATGTAATCTTCTTATACGAACGAGTCTATGTATACTCGATATTGTTATGATTATGTGTATGTAGAGGTCTATATAAACCTCCGATTAGATGTAGATTAAAAGTTTTAAATTCTTTAGTATTTTTAATAGATGACTGCAATGATGTAATACTAAGAGGCTTGTCTTAGTCCTCATAGAGGACGATGACGCCGTTACATCTAGGGGGTAAATACGGATGTGACAAACTTGGTATCAGAGCATGAGGTTGAATATCCTTGATGTTGACGTCTCTCTCTCAACCACGTCTATGTAGGTTTGTATTCATAATTGTGAAGCGCGCCACACTTATGAATAGGAACTTATTTGATACTCAGGAATCACTCTCATTTTTGGAAATCCATTATCGTGCCTCTAGAGTGTACTTCTTATACGATTTCACCTAAACCTCATATTTTGGTTTATAGGAGATGAATACTCGGAGGAATGCAGCTAGGAGACTTGAGGAGGAGATTGCTAATGCGGGAGTTCCTCCCTGTGATGATACAGTTCCTCCTCTTGAAGAGGTTGTTATTGATGATCAGGCTCCGGCCAATCCTCCACCTATGACGGAGGCTCAGATGAGGGCTATTCTTGCTCAAGTGGCTCAAGCCATGACTACTCAAGCTCAAGACGCAACAGTGCAAGCCCAAGCTATGACTGCCCAAGCCAATCGAGATGTTACACCTAGGGTTCATGAGCAAACTATGGATTCTCGACTTAGGGACTTCACAGGGATGAATCCTCCTATCTTTTATGGGTCTAAGGTTGATGAAGACCCTCAAGAATTCATTGATGAGGTTCATATGATACAATGTGCTATGGGGTTGTCTTATAATGAGAATGCCGTGTTGGCCTCATACCAACTCAAGGATTTGGCTCAGACTTGGCATGTGCAATGGAGAGATAATAGGCCACTTCAAGGTGGGCTGGTGACTTGGGAGATTTTCAAGGGGGATTTCCTTGATCGGTTCTTCCCTAGAGAGATGAGAGAATTTAAGGTTGTGGAATTCATCAACCTTCGCCAAGGAGGTATGAGTGTTCATGATTACTCTTTGAAATTCATTCAATTGGACAAATATGCTCCTTCCATGGTCTCTGATCCTGGAGACGAGATAAGTCAATTTGTGACGGGTGTGTCAGATGACTTGCAAGAAGAATGTCATTTGGCTATGCTTCATGATAACATGAATATTGGTCGTCTTATGGTGCATGCTAAAAGGGTTGAGGAGGCTAGAGCAAAAAGAAAGGATAGGAATTCAAAAAGGACAAGGTCTTTTGAGGGTAGAACTATGAAAGATAGGCTTGGAATTCAAGACAAGTCTAGATTCAAGAAGAGGTTCTCAAATCAAGTTTCATACAAATTTCCCAAGACTAGGGATTCTAAATCCCCTAGGCCGAGAGTTGCAAAGGGAAAGAGTGGAAGTTCATTTAATGAGAAGCCTACGTGTGCAAAATATGGAAAGGAACATTATGGTGAATGCTTGATTGGAACGGGAAATTGCTTTAGTTGCGGGAAGAGTGGTCACAAAGCTATGGACTGCCCTAACATAAAGAACCGAGAAAACAATGCTCAAAAGCAAGCAAGTGAGGCTCCTAAGAAGAATCGCTTTTATGCCCATCGTACTAGAGATGACCAAGAGGCCTCTCCGGAGGTGTTGACCGGTATTTTACAAATCTTTGCTATTGATGTGTATGCTTTGCTTGATTCGGGTGCTACTTTATCTTTTGTTACTCCTTTAGTATCTAAAAAGTTGGATACTTTACCCGATGTTTTGCATGACCCTTTTGTGGTGTCTACTCCAGTGGGTGAGTCAATTGTAGAAAAAAGAGTCTATCAAAATTGTCCTATTACTTTGCCCAATATAATTTCTCATGTAGATGTAGTTGAACTAGATATGCTTGATTTTGATGTCATTTTGGGTATGGATTGGTTGCATGATAGTTTCGCTTCTATTGATTGTAGGACTAGAGTTGTGAGGCTTAGTTTCCAAAATGAACTCGTTATTGAGTGGAAGGGTGGGAATTCTATTCCTAGAGGTCGCTTCATATCTTGTCTAAAAGCATGTAAAATGATCTCAAAGGGTTGTCTTTATCACATTGTAAGATTCCAAGAATTGGATTCCGAAATTCATCCTATTGCGTCGGTCCCCGTGGTGAGTGAATTTCCGGAGGTCTTTCCTAATGACCTTCCCAATTTTCTTCCCGATATTCCTCTCGAACGGGAAATTGATTTTGGTATCAATTTGCTACCGGAAACAAACCCTATTTTATTCGTCCTTATCGAATGGATCCGGCCGAATTGAAGGAATTGAAGGCAAAACTTAAAGATTTGCTAGACAAGGGCTTTATAAGGACTAGTATTTCTCCATGGGGTGCTCCGGTCTTGTTCGTGAAGAAGAAAGATGGGTCCTTGAGAATGTGTATTGATTACCGCCAACTCAACAAGGTTACTATTAAGAACAAGTATCCTGTCCCGCGGATTGATGATTTATTTGATCAACTCCGAGGGGCGAGCTACTTCTCCAAAATTGACTTGAGGTCAGGGTATCACCAACTTATGGTGAGAAATGAAGATATTGCAAAGACGGCCTTTCGGACTCGGTATGGGCATTATGAGTTCGTGGTTATGTCCTTTGGTCTCACAAATGCTCCGATGGCGTTCATGGACCTAATAAATAGGGTGTTTCGAAGCTACCTTGATTCATTCGTTATTATGTTTATTGATGATATCTTGGTGTATTCGAAGAATGAAGTTGATCACATGGGTCATTTAAGGGTGGTATTGCAAACCCTTAAAGAGCATCAATTGTTCGCCAAATATAGCAAATGTGAGTTTTGGTTTAGGTCGGTGGCGTTTCTGGGGCACATCATCTCTAGTGAGGGAGTTGAGGTACACCCACGGAAGACAGATGCAGTGAGAAATTGGCCTAGACCTTTGAATCCGTCAAACATTAGGAGTTTCTTGGGTCTAGAGGGCTATTATCTATGGTTTGTGGATGGTTTTTCATCCATTGCATCTCCTTTGACTACATTGACTCAAAAGTGTAAAAAGTTTGAGTGGTCGGAGGCTTGTGAGAAGAGTTTCCAATTATTGAAAGATAGGCTTACTTTCGCTCCGGTGTTGACTTTACCGGAAGGTTCTAAGGGGTTCGTTGTGTATTGTGATGCATCCCGCATAGGTTTAGGGTGTGTGCTTATGCAGAATGGGAAGGTGATTGCCTATGCTTCGATGCAACTTAAGGTACATGAGAGAAACTATCCCACTTATGACCTTGAGTTAGCGGCCGTGGCCTTTGCTTTGAAAATATGGAGGCATTACTTGTATGGTGTCCATGTTGATGTTTTCACCGATCATAAAAGTCTCCAATATGTGTTTCTCAGAAAGAGTTGAATCTCCGGCAAAGAAGGTGGTTACAATTGTTGAAAGATTATGATATGAGTGTCTTATATCATCTCGGCAAGGCCAATGTGGTTGCGGATTCCCTAAGTCGTATGACTATAGGTAGTGTGTCGCATATGGATGAAGCCAAGAAAGACCTAGTGAAAGATGTTCATAGGTTGTCTAGATTGGGGGTGCGAATGGAGAGTTCTCCAAATGGTGGTGCTACGGTCCATCATAGCTCTGATTCATCATTGGTGGTTGAGGTGAAGTCCAAACAACAGCTTGATCAACTATTGATGGAGTTGAAAGAATCGGTTCTTGGCAAGTTGAATGAGTCTTTCTCCTTAGAGGGGGATGGTGTGTTGAGGTATCAAGGGAGATTATGTGTTCCCTATGTTGATGGGTTGAGGGATCGGATCCTTAACAAAGCCCATGGATCCCACTAGTCCATTCATCCGGGTTCAACTAAGATGTACCATGGCCTTCGAGAGGTATATTGGTGGGAAGGCTTGAAGAAGGACATAGCGGAATTTGTTGCTAAGTATCCAAATTACCAACAAGTGAAGGCGGAACATCAAAAGCCGGGTGGCTTGCTACAAGAGATCCAAATTCCTACTTGGAAGTGGAAAGACATTAATATGGACTTTGTGGTAGGGTTGCCTCTGACTCAAGAGACATATGATTCTATATGGGTGATTGTTGATAGATTGACTAAGTCCGCCTCCCATCAAGTCCACGTATTCGGTGGAGGATTATGCAAAGATCTTCATAGATGAGATTGTGTGTCGCCATGGTATTCCGTTATCCATCATTTCAGATCGGGGTGCACTATTCACATCTAGATTTTGGAGGTCGTTTCAAGAAGGTTTGGTACTAACGTGAAATTGAGTACCTCTTTTCATCCTCAAATGGATGGTCAAGTGGAACACACTATTCAAACCCTTGAGGATATGCTTAGAGCTTGCATTATTGATTATAAAGGAAGTTGGGATAAGCACTTGCCGTTGGTGGAGTTTGCTTATAATAATAACTTTCATTCATCCATATCCATGGCTCCCTATGAAGCCTTGTATGGTAGGAGGTGTAGGTCTCCTATAGGGTGGTTTGAAATTGGTGAGCCATGGATTCTTGGTCCCGATTTGATTTATACGACCTTGTAGAATGTCCATATCATAAGGAATCGGTTGCAAACAACCTATAGTCGACAAAAGTCCTATGCCGACAATAGGAGAAGGGAATTGGAGTTTGAAGGGGGTGATAAGGTGTATTTAAAATTTTCACCTATGAAGGGGGTGGTTAGATTTGGCAAGAAAGGAAAGTTGAGTCCTCGTTATGTGGGCCCTTATGAGATTTTGGAAAGGGTTGGTAAGGTTAAATATCTCTTGAAACTCCCTAATGATTTAGCTTCGGTTCATCCGGTTTTCCATGTTTCTATGTTGAAGAAGTGTGTTGGGAATCCCGAGTCTATTCTTCCTATAGAAGTCCTTGGAGTCAAGGATAACCTCTCTTATCAGGAGGTTCCGGTTCAAATCCTTGATAGGGAAGTGAAGAGGTTGAGGAACAAAGAGGTGGTTTCCGTAAAAGTGTTATGGAAGAACCACCTAGTTGAGGGTGCAACATGGGAGGCCGAGGCTAACATGAAGACCCGTTATCATCATCTTTTTGATGATTAAGGTTAGTCATTCTTTCTAGTAATATAATTATGGCTAGGAATTGTGATTTCTTAATTTTTAGGTGATGTTTTGCAAAAATTCAAATTTTAGAGACTTCACAGTAAGGATATAGTGAAGGCACTGTAAGTTGGCTTTGAAGGCTTGGAATTTGTTTTGTTTCTTGTATATTTGAGTTAAGTTATGCATTTTGATATGGTGAGTCTTCATGGAAATTATGTGTAGCATATTAATGAAATGAACTTGGTGCTAATTGACTTATGTAATGAATGAGGAGCTCATGTGTGTTGTGAGAAGGAGGTACCTCATGATGAAATTTTGAGCCTATGTATGATAAATTGAGTTTTGAAGTTTTCCTTATTGAAATGATGAGAATCAAGCTAATTGGATATTGTGAATTGGTTGAGCTTCTAGTCTTGAGTCTATTCCTTTTGTTAAAACAATATTTAGTGTCATTCAGGGACGAATGTTCCCATGGGGGGGATAATGTAACATTTCGAAATCCCAAGGCATGTTGTAAAACTTAACCTAGGATCCATGAGGTCTAATCACTATTCTAAGTCAAATTAAGTGTAAATAGAACAGTTAAGATGTTTAAGAACCAAAATATTCGAGAAAAGGGATAATGTGTCTTAAGCTGTTAAACTAGTTTTAAGAGTCAGAATCAAACGAAAGTGAGTAGAAATAGGTGTAACACTTGTGAGGGATGTTTCATGATTGAAACATCCGGGTACGACTCCCTAAGGACCAACCAAGAGCCCTTGAGGAGGACCCTTGTAGATTGGAATGCAACACTGCCTGGCAGTGTGCTTTGATGAAACGTAGTCGACGGGGCGTCGAGGCCACCTTCGTCCCACACTTAGTTGATTTCTAAGGATATCTCGCCTGCACAGTCTTTGACCAAGACGACGGAGTGCAGGACAGAGGGAGGGGCTACTCGTCGATTCACCGATGGCCCGTCAGCGGGGTTACGTCGGTAAGGGTCCAAATCCCTGCCAAATTTTAAATGATCCCATTTAATTAATTAGATGGTTTGGTAGTTATTTAGGGGTTTAGGGAAGTCTAATTAGTTAAGTTAACCCATCACATAAATACCCCAACCCTCATTAGCCTAAACACAACACCCAAAATAAACTCTCTTCCTTCTCTCTACTTTCTCTCTCTATTGGAAGACACCATTGGATACTAGCTTGGGAGGTGAATTGAGGGCTGGTTAAGGACGAATTAACCATCAAAAAGTCATCCAATCTTGAGGTATGGGATCTAATTCACCTTTGAGACTTCTTTCCTTAAAGGGCTCCTTCAAAGGTTTTCCAAAAAGTTGATTTCCATATGGGTTTCCTTCAATTACGAATTTTATGTTATGAATTAAGTTGTTCATGTCTTACTTGGGTTATAATGAGTAGATTATCATGTATTGTAACTTGGTTAGGATGAATTCATATGGTTTGGTCTAGATTGTAGATCATGACCCTTAACCCCTAACCCTAGGCATGATCTTTATATGAATTAGGTTGGGTTTGATGCAATTGATTCTATTATTGATTAAATCATCCTTAATTGTTGTTATTAAATTGATCATGAATCTATAGTGATGAATTGAAGTCCTTCATGCTAATCCTTGGGTATTGATCTAGGTTAAGAAGATAGACTTAGATAACATGTTTCCAAGTTTTGATTTAGTATTGTATTATGGTGTAGTGACTCTTCTAAATTCATTATCATGTTGGTTGGTGAGTTACATTGGTGTGATGACTCAAATTGGGTTAATCTATGGGTTGATGGTAAGGACTTTTATGATGAACTATGGAGGATGGTAAGTCTTGACTATCGTAATTCTCACTTTAATTATGGTAAATTTTCCTCAAGTTATGATGTTGATTGAAGTGTACTTTGTTTAGAGTGATAGGATGGTATGATGATTGAGTTGAAATGTCTTATGTTTTGGTTGTGAGGTTGCTTAGGGTGTACAAGCCATAAGAATGATAACATGTGATTATGTACCCTATTATGATGTGATATACAAAAGGTTGACCTCACTTATATTAATTGTGAATGAAAGGACTAATTCTCATACAATTCTTATTGAGCTATGATGATGAATATACAAGGGCTATACCCTATGACCTAAACTACGTTATGATTATAATAAGATTAAGGGCATTTCTATAAATAGGGAATTTTGTTTAGCACCGAGTGAACTTCACAATGGGAGGAGATGACTTGTTCATAAAAGGAAAGATTCATCCTAAAGTTGCCCGTGTGATGTTAACTCCCTTGCTTATAGGGTATGTCATCTAAGGGATTCCCATGAGGAGAGGCCCAATTACCACATGGTACGAATAGGGATATCTACCTCTTAGTTCTTGAAATATGTTGCCACCATAGGATACTAGCTAGTGGATCCACCTAGATAGATACTTTTATGTTACGTTTTACCTTGGCCGGTAGACCACCTTCCATCGGTGTAAGGTTTATGACACCGGATTCCACATTAGCTCATGTGGTCTATGTAGGTTAAGGCAAGAGTTCCCTAAACTAAAATGAATGAACTAAGTATAGACTAATTGAAGTGACTTGAGGGGTTTGACTTTATCTTGGGTAGGGGTATGGGACTCTACCTATGCCTTGCACTAGTTTGCCTTGATAGAAGCTTTGAGAAGTTAATATTATGTATATGAATGATGATATAATGTAAATGACTTTATATGTTGAATGAGATGCTTATGAATATGATGTTGGTTATCAATGTTAAAGAAAGAATACTATATGAGATGGAAGACTATGCTCTGTGAACTGAATTGCTAATTATGATCTTTGGTGGGTTACTTGATTAAGTGGGGTTATGGGGCTTTGCTTGGTCATTGCACTTGTGGCTTCAAGGATTATAGTTGGTTGGTTTGCTTTACTATTTATGTGCTTTACTCTTATTCATGTTTGTGATGTTAGTACTTGATGATAGATTTATATGAGATTATGGGTTTAAGTATGGTGACATGCATATGATATAATTAACTTGTTTTAGTATATTCAAGGGAATGGCTTAAACAACATGATTTCCTTAAATGTCCCTTTTTAGCATACTTTGTTGTTAATTGTGCATATGGTCTCATACTTAGTACATGTGGCGTACTAACCCCATTTTCTTCCCTTTTCCCAAACATTTTCGGTTTCGGTCGTTGAAGTTGCTTTTAGGTGATTTGAAGGAGGACTTGGATACTCTATAATCCAAGTGCTAGGTCCTCATTTTCTCGAGGACGATGCCGATATTCTCTTTATAAAGTTACTTAGTTACTACAACTTTTGTATTGACTCTATTTCCTATTTGAGACAAAGTTTTATAAAGCCTATATGTGGCTTACTTTAATTGATGTAGGGCTATGGCCAATATTGTTGTTGTCATTTAGATGGTGTACAAGATGAGACGGATTTATGACTCTATTTCCTTATTATATAAGTGTGTGAAATAAAATTAGAAGACTATGTAATCTTCTTATACGAACGAGTCTATATATACTCGATATTATTATGATTATGTGTATGTAGATGTCTATGTAAACCTCCGATTAGATGTAGATGAAAAGTTTTAAATTCTTCCACATTTTTAATCGATGAATGCAATGACGTAAGACTAAGAGGCTTGTCTTAGTCCTCATAGAGGACGACGACACCGGTTACATCTAGGGGATAAATCCGGATGTGACATGCATTACACCAAGTATCACTAAAGGATTACTTGGGAGGTTAATGAATGAAAAGAAGGAGTTCACTGTTAAGGAGAATAAGCTTACTGTAAAGTGACCTCAAACGGGACTTAAATTCTATATGTGATTTTCTATGATATTTGGCCTTTGATTATATATCTATGAAGTATGTGAATGATATAAATGTTGTTGTATTAAGGGTTTTATGATGATTTACTCAAAAAGGCATGAAGTATAATTTTCAAGAAAATGTCCCTTATAAATGCATGTTTTTGCATGGTTGCCATACTTAGTACATTCTTGTGCTAATCCCATTCTTCTCTATTTTTTACATAAAGTGTAGGTTATGGATGCTTAAAGGATGTCTTTAATGGTGAATATCTTGATAGACGATTCCCAAGCTCAATGAAAGGAATCCTTAAGTTCAAGGATCTCCTACTTATGTCTTTACCGTAAAGTGTATTAAATATTGTATAGTCATGTAATGTGTCTTAAGGGTCGTGTCCTTAATGTACTCTAAAGTTGTTGAGTCTAGGATAAGAGACATAAGGTATATATATGTATTATGATTTATGCTTATATATATGAAGAAATGTTTTAGCATATGATGTGCTAAGAAAGTTTTAAATTTTCCGCTAAATTTACTATGTCAATGCGATGAATGATAACTATTGGCTTGTATAAGACCTCCGAGAGGTCAAGTACGCCATGTTACTTCTAGGGGGTGCTTCCCGGTTGTGAAAAATGATCAATACTCACAATTCATCAACAATACAATGTAGGGCAGTAGATAAAGATATCATAACCTAAATGAAAGCATGCTTTATCTAACGTAGAATCGAGATCATAGAAGATAGAAGAACATAATTCAATACTACCTAATCTTCAAGCCTTTATCCACATTGGATCCATTACATCTAATTGATAATCAATTTACATGATATGAAGAAGCTAACAATCAATTTAACATAATTAAATCACAATATAATCCTCCTAACATCAAGATCATAGTAACCAACACATAGGCTAAATCGAGAGTTCGAAGGGTGCATGGGTTCATCATGAAATTGGATTGAATTAAACATGAAAAACAGTAGCTAATGATAAAATTATCATAATCATGCTTTTGAAAAAGTTTTGAGAAAGAACCGATGGCTAGATTGGAAGATAGGAAATTTGATCACAATTTCTCTTTGAAAAGATTTGAAGGAGCTCTCTAGATGAATGGATACATAAAGATGAAGGATCACCATACCTTAATGTACAAGAGAACAACTAAAACACGATGAATAATCCATGAGAATCCAAGCTCCAAGTTGTTCTTGAGCTCCATCTCCAATGGAGGTTTCTAAAAAGGATATTTTGGAGAGGGAAGTCTAATTTTGAAATCATGGATTGGGAATTGGATTTTCATATTTTTAACTAACTTAATATACCTAAAATAACCTAATAAACCACCTAGGGTCAAGTTAGGACGTGGGGTGAATTTCCCATTCACCCCTTAATGAGATAGCACGCATGCTGCAGATTGCAGGCTCAAATGACGGTCAGCCATCGACGCCCAATAGGTCCAACGACGGACCGTACTGATGGCTGTCATTCGGGTCTGAGGCTTGTACACTGGCTTGGTACTTCACCAGTCTAAGTATTGGATGATGCCTCCCCATCGACGGGGCATAGGTCAGCCTACTGACCATCGGGTCCTCCTCAAGGGCCTTTTTGCGGGGCCCTTGGTGAGTCGTGCCCAAACTTTTCCAACGTAAATAAACAACTTAACATTAATGGACCTTCCATACCAGTTTGAGCATCACACAACACTCGCAATACATCCAAACATGCTGGGCACACTCAAGTCACAAATGCACGTCTCAAGGGCTAAACTACGAACGTCTTCGACGTTCTTGAACGTTTGAATTCCAAATGACTTCAAATCAATCATACTTTATTTAAAACACTTAATGGACATTTTAACAATCTTATAGGCACATGTGAGGCTATACACCCTAACTCATTTTGGGGGTCGTACAATATCCCCCACTGGGGAACATTCGTCCTCGAATGACACTTGGAACATTCTAAAGACAACAAGGACTTCAATGACCCATATAGCAGCTCACAACATTCATAACATCATCTTATAGAAGTCAATGCACCAAACTTAGATGGAACACCAACTTCAAACTATTTAGCAGTTAATGGAACACAAGTAAGCAATACCTTTATTCACCCACTCTTATATGCATCAAACACATAGAATCTTGTCATGTTCATAGGAGGAACATCCTTCTCCTAATCATAACATTGTCTTTACATTTCAATTTATTAAGAGATCATTATCTAACCACATTCAGTTCAAACTTAGGCAGATTCAACAACACGCAAGAAGAAAATAGGCACTCATACTTCAATGCACATAGACTTGAGTCAAGTGAAACAACAATGGATTCTTATAAGTTAGGCATACTGCCATGAGGGCCTTACTCAACCATACCATGCTTAGTTATAATTAGGGAGGAATGTCCTTCTCCTTAACACACTTACAAGTCTCATGAGTTCACACCCAATCAAGGCACAACGGTCTAACTCTATTTCTAATGATGTCAAAATGGTAAATCACACCACACACATTACAACAATAGGAATTCATTCCACAACATTTCTATTTCTACATAATTCTAGCTTTCATAAACATGCATCATTTAGGGAAAATCTTACAATTTATAGACACACACAAGGACAATGGCTAAACATGCCTTCACTTTGAAAGAGTGAGCCTAAATTCATAGTTCCCAAATCATAAAAGTCACATAATTTTCAAGAGACATAATTTTTCATTTAAAGGAGACTCTACTTTTTCATTAATGGCTTAAAACACCCTACATTATAAGTGACATCAACAGGCTTCTTACATTAACTCATGAATTTAAATGCACAACCAACATATCAAGCTGCACAATCAAAATGAGAAAACCATAATTTGATCAAAAAGCCTTTTTCATGAAATTTAGAACTTTGAAAAAATGCATAACATAGTGTTATTTAAGACATACTTAACATATGTAGAACATACAACTCATACATTCATGCAAGACTCCTATCATGGACTAGCTTCTAGGAACTCTACAGTTTCAAACTCAAGTAAGAATAGAAGGATAAGGTAGAAATATCAACAACCTTACTACTCACATCACCATCCCCCACTTAAGGTAAGCCCATTTAAGAGCAACTTAACCCAATCATCATCATTCCTCTAGGCCTAACACCCAAAGGAACTCCATGACATTCATGATGGGTCATACTACCCAACCACGTAAGGTCTCAACTACACCATGAACATCAAGGGTCATACTACATTAGGGGAAAAAATAGAAGAGATAGCCATAAGGTTTCTCTCTTTTCTTTTAATACTAGAGTAAGGCAACATCTAGGTCATTTCAACCCACATCATCACCCTACAAAGGCAAGCATCCTACCCTCACTTCTAGGATCAAGCCTGTCACATTCGGGAAGCAACCCCTAGAAGTAATCGGCGTCATCGTCCTCTTTGAGGATTAAGACTAGCCTCTTTGCTTACATAATTACATTCATAGGTCAAAAACACGGAAAATTATGAACTTCTCATTACTTCTTCATTGAGGTTTACATAGACCTCTACATACACGTAATATTTATATCGAGTATACATGGACCCTTCATATAGGAATATTACATAGTCTTCTACTTTTATTGCATCTAGATATACTAAATATAACATAGTCTCAAATGGATGTCTCATCTCATAACCATCTAACAAAAGTATATCAAATTGGGCCTAGCACATACATCAATGAAATAGAGCCACATATATACTTTACAATGTTTAGTATCTAAATGAAAAGAAAAGAACATAAGAGTATTAAAACTCAAAAAAATTCGTAGCTTGATATTGGTATTGCCCTCGGAAAGTGAGTACCTACCCAACTTGGATGAATAAGAATTCCAAGCCTTCCTTCATTGTCGTCTCAAAGCCCTTCAACGACCAGAACCTAAAATGTTGGAGAAAAGGGAGAAAATGGGGTTAGTACACCACTTTTACTAAGTATGAGACCATATGCACATATAGTATTAAATCATGCTAAAAGGGGGCCTTTCATGAAAACATGCTATTTTACCTTTAGAAAGTCTTATGCATATTCAAGAAGATCATAAAAATCAATAAACAATATACATTAAGTATAAAGCATGTTCATCACAAGAACTATAATACTATATATAGTCAAGTCAACATGCATATCACATAATTGGACACAGAATCAAAGAAACTCTATCATCAAGTTATAATAGCGATAAGTATAGATAAGAGTTCATTACAACATAACCAAAGCAATAAATTACCAATAAACCCTTATTAAGTCAACAAGTGCAATGACCAAGCGAAT
Organism: Solanum sitiens; assembly: GCA_016801875.1. Lineage (NCBI taxonomy): Eukaryota > Viridiplantae > Streptophyta > Magnoliopsida > Solanales > Solanaceae > Solanum > Solanum sitiens. The sequence continues at coordinate 3,747,834 of JABWTJ010000048.1, read as the reverse complement.
CCCCATAACCTTAATCAATCAAGTAACCCAACAAGAATCATAACCAACATCCAACTCCTCATAGCATGTCATTAAGAGCACATATCATAATACCTTAACAATGAAGACCAACACATATTCACAAGTGAAACTAATCATCATATAGTATAAAAAATATGCAAGATCATCATATACATATCATGTACCATTATAAGCATATACATATATAATAACAACCTTCTAAAGTTTCCTTCAAGGTAAACTATTGCAAGGCATAGGTAGAGTCACATACCCCTATCTAGGCTAAGTCAAACCTATTAGGTCACCCTAGTTGGTTTATACCTCATTACTTCATTTTAGCTTAGGGAACAGTTGCCTTAACCGACATAGGCGACAAGAGCTAAATGTGGAATCCGGTGTTGTAAAACCTTACACCAATGGAAGGTGGTCTACAGGACAAAGTAAAACCAAACATAAACGTAGTTTTCTAGGTAGATCCACTAGCTAGTCTTCCTATGGGGGAAACATAGTTCAAGAACTAAGAGATAGGTATGAACCCTCTACATGCAACTTGGCAATTGGAGCCTCATCTCATAGGAATCCATAGGATGAGTATGCCACATTTGGGAGTCAACGCCTCATGTGGAACTATAGGGTGAATCTTCCTTTATGGAATGTCAACACATCCCATTGTCAAGTTCACTCGGTGCTAAGCTAAGTCCCTATTGAAATGTATTTAATGTCTTTGTTAATCATCATAGCTTAATGTAGGACATAGGGTCAATCCCTTGTATAATCATCATCATCATAGCTCGACAAGAATTGCAAGAGTATATTCCTTTCATTACAATTCATATAAGTGAGGTTATCACATTTACATATCACTTCATAATAAGGCACATTCGTATATCATCATCATCCTTATAAAATTTACATCTTAGACAACAACTCACAAACCATAGTCAAAACATTTCAATTCAACATCATACCAACCCTATCAATCTTAATACAAGATATACTTCAATGCAATATAATCACTTAGTAACAATTTACCACAATTGAAGTAAGGAATCGGGATTTCAAGAATTACCAAGTCTCCTTCATAATCCATCATCAAGGTCTTACCATCAACCGTTAACTCAACCCAATTAGGGTGTAACATCATCATACAACAATAACTCATCATGATAACAAAACCAACTGAACCACTACGTCACAATCCATCACTAGTTCATAGCTTAAGATAAGAAACTTATATCAAAGTCATAATCTAGATCAATTACTCAAGAACTAGTATCAGAGGACTATAAGTCATCCTTATTTATTCATAACTGAAAAAATAACATCATCTAGTCGTAATTCAACCAATAATCAATTCAATTGAACCAACATTACACAATTCATATCAAGATCACAACCTAGGGTTAATGGTATCTTCTACAAACTAGACCCATCCATCAAGAGGTAACATAATTAAGGTAGAATACATGTTAATGTATTCCTAATATCCAAAGAAATCCAAAAAAACCAATTCACAAGATCAATTTCGAGATTGGAAAAGACCCACATGAAAACTCAACTTTTGAAATTAACTTGATCGAACTCTTTGAGGAAAGAGGTCTCAAAGGTGAAAGGAATCCCATAACTTAATGTTTGATGAATATTGATGGATAAACTTTGGTGATTGAAGCCCTAAAACCAACCTTGACCTTGACTTCTATGGAGTTCTTCAACTTGAGAGAGAAAGAAGATAGAAGGAAGAGAATTTGGGTTTGTGAATTATGAGGGCTTAGGTTAATCTAATTAGCTTAGGGTCTTTATATAGGTCATTAAATAACTTAATTAGACCTCCCCTAACCCCTAATTAACCTCCTAACTAATCCAACTAATTAAATGAGCTAAATAAAAATGTGCAACAAAACACAAACCTCATAAACAGAACCCCGGCCCACGCCCCATTTGTCAATCGACGGACCAAGGACAAACCGTCCTGTTCGTCAGTCATTAAGTTCAGAGACTATGAAAAACAGGATCTTCTTGAATTTGGCTAAGTGTTCATCGACGCCCCATCAATTTACACACGCCTCATCGATTGCACTCGTTTGTGAACACTGCCTTTTGGCAGCATATTGCCAAAATACAAGGGTCCTCCTCAAGGGACCTTGGTTGCTCCTTGGAGGGTCGTGCCCAAACGTTCTGACTCCTAAAAGCTAGTCAAATAGGCTAAGGCACGCTAGAACCTCATTGAACAAGTTTCCGGACGTCATGGACGTTCTTTGACATTTTGATTTCTAAACCTCCTAAATGACTAATATTCATTAAAATAAACCTTAAAACAGTGTCTAAACCATTTTGACACTCATGTTAAGCTCTAGAACATATCTTAGACTTTCGAAGTGTTACATTATCCCCCCTTAGGAACATTCGTCTTCAAATGACACTAAAATCTTTGAAAGGAAGGAATAGACTCAAGACTAGCAGCCCAACCAACAACAATACATACAACATGAGTTACAACATCAATCGTATCATTTACACAAGGCAATTCAAAACTTCAATTACAACACATAAGTCTCAACATTAAATTATGAGGAATATCCTTCTCACAACAACAAGAGCTCAACATATCATATATGAGTCAATTTTTTCCAAAACATCAACTTACCAACATGCTACTTATCATTTCATAAAGACTCACCATATCAAAATGCACAACATAACTCAAAACAAGCCAAATAGCAAAATTGACAATTTTCAAGTTAAATAGGCATATTTCACTGTAACTTCACTCTAATGACATAAAAAATTCACATTTTTGCAAAACATCACCAAACATCAATCAACATCAATTTTAGTCATTATTTTCATTATTAAAAGGAATAACTAACCAGATTCATAAAATAGATGAGGGTAACCGGACTTCATGTCAGCCTCGGCCTCCCATGTTCACCCTCAACTAAGTGGTTCTTCCATAACACCTTTACGGAAGTCACCTCTTTGTTGTTCAACTTCTTTACTTGTCTATGAATGATTTGAACTGGAACATCCTCATATGAGAGGTTATCCTTCACACTAAGTGTCACATCCCAAAACCACACCCTAGATGTTAGGGTCAATCTCGGATTGCAACCGGTGTAATTGACCTCTCGGAGGTCTTGTACAAGACCTTACATATCATTCATCGTATATACATAATGAAAAGTAGTGTGGAATTAAAACTTTTCACAAAACATTTCATAGTCTTTAAAAACTCTTTCATATAAAATCATACGAAATACTACGTCTCAATCTTATCAACCTTAAGACGCAAGAATACTTTGGGACAAGGGCCATACATCAACACATAGAAATACTTAGTCTATTAAAATACTTTGAAATAAAAGACATTAGAGACATCTATATATGCCCTCGAGTCAATTGAGGACATACTTCAAATTCACTTGAATGATGCTACGATCCAATTCTTGCTTCCCAAATGCTCCTCACCTACCAACCACTATAGAGATAGGTAAAAACATGGATTAGTACAACCACATGTACTAAGTATGACATTATGCATAAAAATCATGAAAACGGACATTCATTAGAAATATGCATATTTTAATTTAAAATCATATCATAACTATAAGAACAACAATTAACACCTTAGGAACACATAAGATAACATTTAAGAGATTAATAACATTTTTCGACCAACTTAACAGTGAGCTACATTCACTGTACAGTGAATTGTTTCACTGTTACAGTGAAGTACCTCTTCTTGCCATTTAACACTCCCTAGCATGTATTCTTCTCACTAAAATCTATCCTAAGACTCACTTAAGCAACACAAAGAGAGACCGCCCATACAACCTCCGTAATCATGCCTAAATGACCCTCAAGACTACTTATAACAAGACATATACACACTTACAAGACATCATACACACATCAACATATAAATAATATGACATTCTCTTACCAAAGGCTATCAAAAGACCTACTTAAGTAAATCAAAAAGATAACTTCCATGATTGACCTCTTAAAGACTACCTAAATAATCCTTAAGACTACCTAAGTTTAGATCATGTCTACATAATCAACAACTTCCCTAACTAGAGTCATTCTTAAGACTCATCTAGGTAAGATACAAAGTGACCATTCCTATGCCACCTTCACACTTTAACTAGACAATCCTTAACTACTCTAGATAAGTACTTATTCAATTAGCATAATTTCTTACTTAAGTCATTACATTCATTAGTTCATTTAGGAGACATTCATCACATAAAGGACATTCAAGTAATGGTCGTGGACAAGACCTAGGGACTCTCACTAACACCTTCAAAGCCTATTGTGCAATGTCTAGATAGCGTCCCATACCAGCACCTAAACTTCATAGAACTTCTGTAATTCTAGTAGGTATCCCATATAATGAGAATAGGTAATAACCGACATAGACAATGATAGCAAGACATGGAATCTAAAGTTCTAACCTACTCCGATGAGGGTGTTCTACTTGCCAATGGTAGAACTTGGACACATCCCATGTAAGCACATAGTTAAGGAATATGAAGGGCATGCTTTGTAATCTAGTCTCATTCTTTAACTAGAACTACTTCCCTTACCATACTCACTCGGTGCTAGCTTTTGTTCTAATAGAGTAGTTCACATTTAAGGATCATATAAAGGGTTTCCATATCTAGTTTATAACCCAATTACATTTACCCTACCAAGGAAAGGTCCACTAGGGCTACCTCACAATGTCGACAAGAAGCTCATTATGATTTTCCTAAGGTTTTATATGATGCCGTTCTAGCCAATCAACCTTAAGTCTATCCTTCCTTTACCTTTAAGGATACCATTACGACTTTCGACTTCAACATTCATAACCTTACCACTATGTTCAAGGTTTCACATAAAGGACCCTCTTATCTTCATTTAAGGTCACATTTCATTAATACATTTAATCCTTAGAGACTTTAGCATTCTAAGTCAAGACATCACATATTCACTTTCATACATGCATCAAGTAAGGGACACAAGTCAACCAAGACAAGACACAACATACTTCACTTTAACACATGTTACATGTCATTCTAGAAACACATAGACATAACCATATCCTTTTTAAGTCATCTTATACACTATCATATCATCATCAATATAGCCATCATAGACTCATATAGTCAAGTAGGGATAAGCATACATCTACCCTAAGAGTATACACATAAAGCCAAAGTCGTAGTCTAACATGGACACCTAAGTAACATCAATAGAAGAAACCACATGTACATTCACATTACTTATCATATAGGCAGGTATTATCATACTTCACATAATGAACCACACAAATTACCACATTACTTCAAGTAGTTGCCGACAAAGCCATGATCATCATATTATTTAAAATAACGCCGACAAGGCCACATCAATTGCAAGTAAGGCACATAACACCACCACCATATGTGGACCATACCAATCACAATATAATTGAAGTCTAAAATACATAAAATAGAGGGAATAGGGCAGCGTACCACTACTCCATCCTCAATACCTCAATTCGATGCTAAATCGACCAATTCAACACCATAAGGCCCTTACCAATGGCCATGAACAATAATTTAATGCAAATATAACATTAATCATTGAAACTAGGTTAATTCTATAGAGATTCATCAATCTAATACAACCTAGATATCAATTGAACACAATTCTTACATCATTAGAGAGCCCATAGAAAACTACACTAGAATTCATAAACATTAGAACAATATCAAGTAGCCCATAACTTATTTAAAAACTAGGGTTCATCAAATTCATGGGTTCATAGGTTAAATTAATTTAATAACAATTCAATCAATATTTAATGCTTAAAACCCTTTAATGCAAGAACCCATGCGTGGATCATGAAATTGGACAATTCAACTTTGAAAACTTTGGAGAACATCTTTGAAAGTTGGGCTCCTTGATGAATAGAGTTTCAAGGATCAAAACCCATACCTCAATGAAGATATTCTTCAATTTTATGAAGAATCTCCACTCAAATCTCCAATCCAAGCTCTTCCTTGAGTTTTAGCTTTAATGGAGTCTTAAGGAATTTCTAAGGGATTTTGTGGTTTTTATTTTGAAGAATGAAATCTTCTAAGTGTTAAAGACATATATACATGTTTAAAATACCCAAAGACCCCTTAGGAACTGACAAACCTCTTATTTGGAAGTGGGGTGAATTTACAAGTTCACCCCTCACTTGGCAGTGAACTGCATGCAGGGAGAGTGCCCATCGACGGTTAGCAGTCGACGGAACGTTTGTCCACCAATGGACCATCCTGTAGACTCAACATTGGTCTATTCTCTCCCATGACTAAGTCCCCATCGATGAGCTACCACCAACGGGGCTTCGATTGACCCACTGGGAGTCGATTGCCTTCCGTTGGTAGGCTATCTTGGGCAGTCTTGGACCCCAACTTTGGATCCTTCCTCAAGGACCCTTGCATGGTCCTTGGGAATGGTTTCCCGGACGTTTCCAACCCAAACATGCTCTTATATGATTTTATCACCTCTCACATGAATTTCATCCAAAACAAACACGTAAAACTCGACGAAACATGCTTAGACACACAAGGTCATTTCAAGGCAAAACTTTCGAACGTCATGGACGTTCTTGGACGTTTAGCCTCCAAACTTCACGAAACTTGACACAATTCCTATATACACCATAATAACTCATTTAAGGACCTTAAAAACTCATGAATAACACATAAGCACATAGAACCACATATGAGGCACATAGGTGACTTAGTCGTCGAACATCTTAGTCGTCCCTTGACGTTTGACTTCTAATGCACCTAAACTCTTACTGCCTCAATACAACATTATGGACCTATTTAGGACCTAATACCATCATGACCAACATGTTAGGATCTAGTTCACCTAAGTAATTTTCGGGATCTTACATTCTCCCCCACTTGGACAACATTCGTCCTCGAATGACACTTGCCACTCTCTGAACACTTCCAAGAATAGAGACTCAAATAGCAGCTCATTACCATACCATATAACACATAATAAAGAAGAAAACATCAATTTCACATAATCTAGAGATTTACAACACAACCAGAAAACTAGAAGAAAATTCTATAACTAATTATGCTATAAAACTTAAATGCTGCATTCCAAATAACAGAAACTTATTTTTATATTCAATATCATACTCATATACATCAGTTCTGACCACATTGCAACAATTTTAGACCAAAGAATGAATTAGTCATATTTTGTAAATTTTAACAGTGAGCAGTTTCCAAGCTACAGTGATTTAGGCCATTTTTCCAAAAAATGCAACTTTTAGGCAATTTATGATAGGAACATGATAATATGAAATGTAACATCATATAAACACATTTGGCCACATAATCATAAATTCATAAAATACACAATGCAAGAAGTTAATGAAATTCAATTTCAATAAAACTCCTAAACATCATGCACATGCAACATGCTTCTATGACTTTCTATCCCATCTACTAACCATACTCCCCCACTTAGAAGTAACTGATATCACTAAATAAAGAAATGCAAGGACTTACCCTCATCACCATCACCATCCGGCTTGTCTCCTTTAGTCTAGAGTGCATAGAAATGCCTCGTTGCTTGAACATCATCCTTTGGAACATTTGTAGCAACTTTCTTACCCTCTCTTACTCTAGAATCAATGTTAGGACAATCTCTCACTTTGTGTCCTTCTTTACCACAACCATAGCAAATACCGGTACCCCTTAGACATTCACTAATGCCTCTTTCCACAAGTGACACATGTAGGCTTGACATTTTCAGGACCACCTCCTTTCTCCAATTTCACCTTAGCACTCCTAGGTTCTTCTTGAGTTTGAGCCCTCTTCTTAAACCTAGATTGCTCTTGGTCACTAGAGACACCCCTTTTCAAGTTTGTAGACATCCTCCTAAGTTTGGAATCATCAAATCGATTGGGCATACACCACGAGTCTAGCTAGGGTCATATCATCATGTAACATCGCTGTACGACATTCCTCCCTCACTAGATCGGCGACACCCGTCACAAAACGACTAATTTCATCCCTTGGATTAGACACAAAGGATGGGACATATCTATGTAACATAGAGAACTTCAAAGAGTATTCCTTAATGCTCATATTGCCTTGCTTGAGATTGATAAACTCATCTACCTTAACTTCCCTTCTCTCACATGAAAAGTAATTCCCAAGAAAATCTTCCTTAAATTCTTCCCACTCAATAGGACCTGACCCCTCCTGCCTATTGTCCTTCCATTGAGTGTACCACAGTTGAACAACCTCCCTCAATTGGTACGAAGCCAACTCCGCCTTCTCACTCGATGTAACCCCCATAGCACTCAACACCTTGTACACTCCATCTAGGAACTCTTGGGGATCCTCTCCCACCTTAGAGCCAAGAAAAATAGGAGGATTCATCCTCACAAAGTCTCTCAACCTAGATGTCATAGTGCTCTCCACAACATTAACCCTAGGCACCATACTCATATTCACTTGAGTAGTCACGGCTCGGGCAAAAGCAAGCAAAGCCTCTCTAATATCACTATTACTCGACTCCGGGGGAACCACCAGAACACCATTACCTCCACCCACAATAGGGACTTGGTCACCTTGATCACCTTGAGGAACTTTCACAACTTCCTCAACTTGAGGAGGAATCTCCTCTTGAACATCATTCTTCTAAACTCTTCTAGCCTGTGTCCTCCTCGTATTCATCTTCCTAGAAACACAAGGAAACCCATAAGAAAAGAGTACTCATAACTTTTACTCTACGGCACGACATAGGAGTAGAAAAGAAAGGAAACTCAATCGTCCTATTGCCTCTTGCCCATAGATGTGTCGCGGCTCACACCGATGGTCAAGACTCTATTAGACATGACTTGATGAGACTTTTCAATTCCTAATACTACTTTCATAACATATGCTCTGATACCAAGCTTTGTCACATCTCTAAACCACACTCTATAAGTTAGGGTCAATCTCAGATTGCAACCGGCGTACTTGACCTTTCGGAGGTCTTGTACAAGCCCTTACATATCATTCATCACATATACATAATTAAAAGTAGTGCAGAATTAAAACTTTTCACAAAACATTTCATAGTGTTTGAAAACTCTTTCATATAAAATCATAGGATATACTAAGTCTCAATCTCATCAACCTTAAGACATGATAATACTTTGGGACACGGCCCATACTTCAACATATAGAAATACTTAGTCTACTACAATACTTTGAAATAAAAGACATAAAAGACATCTATATATGCCCTCGAGTCAATTGAGGACATATTTTAACTTCACTTGAATGATGCTACGATCCAAGTCTTGCTTCCCAAATGTTCCTCACCTACCAACGACTATAGAGATAGATAAAAGCTCGGATTAGTACAACCACATTTACTAATTATGGCATTATGCATAAAAATCATGAAAACGGAAATTTATTAGAAATATGCATATTTTCATTTAAAAATCATATCATAATCATAAGAACAACATTTAACACCTCAATAATACATAAGATAACATTTAAGAGATTAATGACTTTTTTTGACCAACTTAACAGTGAGCTACATTCACTGTACAGTGAATTGCTTCACTGTTATAGTGAAGTACCTCTTTTGCCTTTTTACACTCCCTAGCATGTAGTCTTCTCACTAAAAGCTATCCTAAGACTCACTTAAGCAACACAAAGAGAGACCGCCCATACAACCTCCCTTATTTTCACAACTCGGATTCTGGAATCCAAATCACAACAAGCGTCGTTAACCTCTCAGAGGTCGCAGACAAGCCTCTTCTTAGCTTTCATCACATTCATAAAGTTAAATTTGCAGAAAAATTTAAAACTTTTAAAACATAATGAAATGTACATAGACTTCATATAAATACTACATGGATTGATACTCTAATAAGCTCAAACTAAACAACCATCTACAATCGATTAAGCAATTCAAATGAAAGAACCAATATATATCTTTATTGTTTGCCAAAACAGCCTTAATACCAAGCTTTGAATAAATGTCTTGAAATAAAACGCTAGGGACAACATCCACTAACTATGTCTAAAGTACTAATGCTAGAAGTAAAGCGTAGTATCCTCGAACTCAAGAGGACCTACCAAAGGTCTGGAGATCGCTCCAAACCGCTTCAATGAGTCTTCAACCTTCTCTCTGACCTGCACCTATAAAAATAGTAATAGTATAGGGTTAGTACACACTTGTACTAAGTATGGGTGTATGCACACACACACAGAAGTACTATGCATGATCAAGGAAAGCTCTTCCTATAACAACATGCCATTTCTGGAAAGTGAAGTCACTAGACTTTCTTAATTCATTATTTGTGAATTATGGTATGAATATGACATATTTTAATGCATTCAAAGCACAAAACTCATTTTCTACATGAACATAAGACCTTGGAATCATGAACATAATTTTATAACAACTCGAACAAAAATTTATAAATTTGCTCCTCCCAAACCCGAGAGCTCTTTTCCCAACACTTAGTTTATTTTTCAGTCTTTTTCTTCTTGTTGTTGTGTAGTTCAATGATCTCCTTAATTCTATGTCTTACTTACAAGTGCAATGATTCATTGTAGTCCCATACCTACAATAAATCGAGCAAGTAATCCAAAAGACTAGAGAAATTATTTGGCTACCCTTACTACGTGTTATTCATCCGTTCTTGTTAATTTGGGCATGAAATCTTTATAAGCCAATCTTTATTGGCTAGGCCGCTTATTTCATCATTTTCATATTACGGAGATTATGGGTCATTGATAAGCCATTATGTTTTGCTCCCCTTTTATTGGCATAATATAAGAAGTCATTATAAGCCAATTTTTATTTGGCTATGCCCATTATTTGATCATTTACATAATGTGAAGACAATGGAGCATATATCTTGATTTGGGACAAACCAATAACTTGTTAAAACTTCATTCTTATCAACCATAGATGATTTGACATACTTAAGATCTTGCTTTCTTAGCTCACTTTGAACTTACATTTCTTCTTCTTTTCTTTCTTACTTTCCTAAAGAAATTTTTAGCATTAAGATCATGCGAACATGAAATCCAGTGTCTGCCCCACACCAAACAGGGGTGGTTCACTGATCAAAGTGAACCTATATCATGTGAGCTAAACATGAAATCCAGTGTCTGCCCCACACCGAAAAGGGGTGGTTCACCGGCCAAAGTGAAACCAAGTCTAGTGTCTTACCCACACCGAAAAGAGGTGGTTCATGGCTAAAGTGAACCAAATATTTTCTTTGAGCATTTAACCGACATAGATCATGTGAGCTAAGCATGAAATCAAGTGTCTGCCCCACACCTAAAATGGGTGGCTCTCTTAAGTGGAATCCACTGGCTAGTTCCTATGCTGGCAACATAGTTCGAAGACTAGGAGACATACGGAGACTACTTATCCACCTTGGTGGTAGCCTCATCTCATGAGGCTTACATGTGCTGGCATAAGCTCATTGTTAGTCTATCAGTTCTTTGCTCAACTTCTTTTTCTTTACATCTTTTAGAGTTGACTCAAATATTATGGAAGTTTGCTTCTAGTAATGAGGTTTACTTAACTCTTTGGATAACCTGTCATCCCTTTCTTTACTTGATGAAAATGTGAATTTAACCTTACATTATCATCGTGGTGTTAATGAGACTCGTCTTACACTTTTTAACACCCTCTTATGTGAGTATCTTTAACATAGTTTTCTTAGGTGTAAGTGAGACTTGTCTCACTTCCTTTAACACCCCATTCTGGTTACATTCATAACTTTTAAGCCTTTAGTTATATTATCACTCACTTCATCTTGTTCAATGTCATTTGGTATCTTTATACCATTCTTTATGAACGTTATGAACTTCATTCAATGTAGTTACTATATTCATAGTTCATTTTGATAGGGTATGTTGGGACTTGTCCCAATGATTGGCATACCCTTGGTTATGAGTTCATTGAATTACCTTAGGTGTACTTATTTTGGTATTACAATACATTGGCCATATAAGATTAGTATGAATTAGTATTGGCCTAAACAATTTGGACACAATTTTGCTAGCCAATTTATTGGCACAAGCCAACTATTCATTCAACATTTTTATGAGATTATCATTAGCCAATTTTATATCATAGTTTGGGAAAAACATTATTAGCCAAGTCGATTAATTTCATGTAAATACTTTAGTGAACTCATCATCTCAAGCAAGTCAACATTTAACAGTAACTATACTTCATAACCGAACCATAACCAAACTTCATCATCTCGGACACAATTAAGTCTTACAACATTCTTTAGTTCGTGTAAATAACACTTAAATCATACGAACCAAATCTATAGACTTCATACGACATTTACAATTCAATAGATCTACACATTAGGATAAGTTAGCACCACATACCAACAACATGTTTGAGATTACGTCTATATACTTATGAGAATCGAAAACAAGGATCACTAGGGAAATGGACGTTCAACAATATCATTGGGAACAACTCTAGTTTCGAGATTCATGGATTAGAAATATTCAAAAGTCCTATTAGGGAAAGAATTCCAGGAGAGAAATCCACACCTTATGTAGAATTGAATCTACGACGATCACTTAGCACGAAAACCTTGAAGAGAACCTTGAAATCGCCTAAGAGGACTTTGTCGTTCTACATTCTTTGCTTACTGCTTTGCGTCGTGAGTTTATTGAATAATCGTGGTTTTTATGTTTTAAGAACTGATGTTGAATCATTCAACTTTAGACTAATTAACTTAATTAATAAATTAATTAGTTAATTACTAAAACACCCTTCCTAAGTTGACAAGACATAGGAGGACATTTGACTTAGCCAAATCTGAAAATTGGCTAAGGGTCTCGGCTTGAACAAGTCTCTCAATTAATTAATTTGGTTGCTAAATTAATTAATTAAGGGACCTATGGAATTTACTAAAATACCCCTAAGTCACTAGGACCGTAACTAACCCCTTTGGACCATCATAGGTTAGGTACTAGGTTGTCCCTAAGTTAGTTAGGTTAGTTAGGTGTCACCCGACAAGGTCTTAGGTTGTCAGGTACCTTGGCTAGTCTTTCTTGGTTGATCCTAGGTTAACTATCTAGTTGGTTATGTTAGTTAGAGTCTAGAGTTGGTTAGGAATCCCGGCCCAACTTTGATGGACCCGTGCGCGCCTGCCTCTAATTGCCTAACCGAATTCGGTTGACTTGGTCGTGTGGTCCCCCTTGGTCGGTTACACATGTGCTTGCACATGTGTTGCTGCCCACTTTCCCAACCATGCACTTCTATTGTTGCATTTGTAAAGTTAACTCCTTGTCGAAGGATCCTCACTATGTCCTTGGACACTGCTTAATCTATATGATCAATTTAATTGGTCATGTACTATGGTATTAGGCTTAACATTTGGATGCCTAGTACCTAATATGCGAATGCTAGGAAATATATGTTTTTAGCTTAGGGTCTTCATTGCAGGTACATTTCTTAAACAAGCTTATTAATACTTAGAAAATTTGCTAACACCCTTTAAGCCAATATTTTATAATATGCCCAATATGTCTCAATATTGGGCATTGGGATGCCTATGTATCCCCAATACGCATTCTTAAAACCTATTAGGCTCTTTACTAGACATGTACATTTTTCTGGAATGTTAAACTAATCATGCCTAAATGACCCTGAAGACTACAAATAACAAGACACATACACACTTACAAGACATCATACACATCAACATACAGATAATATGACATTCTCTTACCAAAGGCTATCAAAAGACCTTCTTAAGTAAATCAAGAAGATAACGTCCATGATTGACCTCTTCAAGACTACCTAAATAATTCTTAAGACTAGATCATGTCTACATAATAAACAACTTCGCTAACTAGATTCATTCTTAAGACTCATCTAGGTAAGATACAAAGTGACCATTCCTATGACCCCATCACACCATATATAGACAACCCTTAACTACTCTAGATAAGTACTTATTCAATTAGCATACATTCTTACTTAATTCATTACATTCATTAGTTCATTTAGGAGACATTCATCACATAAAGTACATTCAAGTAATGTTCTTGGACAAGACCTAGGGACTCTCACTAACACCATCAAAGTCTATTGTACAATGTCTAGATAGCGTCCCATGCCACCAACTAAGCTCATTAGAATTCTCTAATGGTATAGGTATCCCATATGATAAGAATAGGCAATAACCGACATAGACCATGATAGCAAAGCATGGAATCTGAAGTTCTAACCTACTATGATGAGGGTGTTCTACTTGCCAATGGTAGAACTTGGACACATCCCATGTAGGCACATGGTTAAGGAATATGAAGGGCATGCTTTGTAATCTAGTCTCATTCTTTAAGTAGAACTACTTCCCTTACAATACTCTCTCGGTGCTAGCCTTTGTTCTCATAGAGTAACTCACATTTAAGTTTCATATAAAGGGGTTCCATATATAGTTCATAACCAAATTACATTTACACTACCAAGGAAAGGTCCACTAGGGCTACCTCACAATGGCAACAAGAAGCTCATTATGACTTTTCTAAGGTTTGATATGATGCCGTTCCATACAATCAACCTTAAGTCTATCATTCCTTTACCTTGAAGGATAACATTACGACTTTCGACTTCAACATTCATAACCTTACACCTAGGTTCAAGGTTTCACATAAAGGACCCTCTTAACTTCATTTAAGGTCACTTGTCATTAAAACATTCAAGCCTAAGAGACTTTTTCATCCTAATTCAGGACATCACATATTCACTTTCATACATGTATCAAGTAAGGGACACAAGTCAACCAAGACAAGACACAAGATACTTCACTTTAACATAGATTACATGTCATTCTAGAAACACATAGACATAACCATATACTTTTTAAGTCATCTTATACACTATAATATCATAATCAATATGACCATCATAGACTCATATAGTCAAGTAGGGATAAGCATACATATATTCTAAGACTATACACATAAAGCCAAAGTCGTAGTCTAACATGATCACCTAAGTAACATCAATAGAAGAAACCATATATACTTTCACATTACTTATAATATAGGTAGGTATTATCATACTTCACATAATCTATTACACAAATTACCACATTACTTCAAGTAGTTTCCGACAAGGCCATGATGATCATATTACTTAAAATAACGCCGACAAGGCCACATCAATTGCAAGTATGGCACATAACACAACCACCATAACTGGACCATACCAATCAAAATATAATTGAAGTCTAAAATACATAAAATAACGGGAATAGGGCAGCGTACCACCACTCCATCCTCAATACCTCAATTCGATGCTAAATCGACCAATTTAACCCTATAAGGCCCCTACCAATGGCCATGAACAATAATTCAATGAAAATATAGCTATAATCATTGAAAATAGGTCAATTCCATAGATATTCATCAATCTAATACAACCTAGATACCAATTGAAGACAATTCTTACATCATTAGAGAGCCTATAGAAAATTACACAAGAATTCATAAACATTAGATCAATATCAAGTAACCCATTACATAGTCAAAAACTAGGGTTCATCAAATTCATGGGTTAATAGGTTAATTGAGTTAAAATCATTAATTTAATAACAATTCAATCCATATTTAATTCTTAAAAACCTTTAATGCAAGAAACCATGCATAGATTATGAAATTGGACAATTCAACTTTGAAAACTTTAGAAAACATCTTTGAAAGTTGGGCTCCTTGATAAATAGAGTTTCAAGGATCAAAAACCATACCTCAATGAAGATAATTCTTTAATTTTATGAAGAATATCCACTCAAATCTCCAATCCAAGCTCTTCCTTGAGTTTTAGCTTTAATGGAGTCTTAAGGAATTTCTAAGGCATTTTGGGATTTTGATTTTGAAGAATGAAATAATGTAAGTGTTAAAGACATATATAAATGTTTAAAATACCCAAAAGACACCTTATGAACCTCCAAACCTCATATTTTGAAGTGGGGTGAATTTACAAGTTCACCTTTCACTTGGCAGTGAACTGCACGCAGGGACAGTGCCCATCGAGGGTTGGCAGTCGACGGATCGTTTGTCCACAAACGGACCGTCCTGTCCTTCCGTCGATTGGCTCAAATACTCAAAATTGATATATTATTTCCCAAGACTAAGTTCACATAGACTAGACACCACCAACGGGGCGTCTATGGACCCACTGGGCGTCGATTGCCTTCCGTTGGTAGGATGTCTTGGGCAGTCTTGGACACCAACTTTGGGTCCTTCCTCAAGGACCCTTGGATGGTCCTTGTGGATGTTTTACCAGACGTTTCCAACCCAAACATGCGAGTATATGATTTTATCACCTATCACATGAATTTCATCCAAAAAAAACACGTAAAACTCGACGAAACATGCTTGGACACACAAGGTAGTTTCAAGGCAAAACTTTTGAATGTCATGGACGTTCATGGACATTTGGCATCCAAACTTCACGAAACTTGACACACTGCCTATATACACCATAATAACTCACATTTAAACCTCATTAATCACATATAAACACATAGCACCACATATGAGGCACATAGGTGACTTAGTCGTCGAACGTCTTAGTCGTCCCTTGACGTTTGAGTTCGAATGAACGTAAACTCTTAGACACTGCCTCAATACCACATTATAGACATATTTAGGACCTTATACCATCATGAACAACATGTTAGGCTCTATTTCACCTAAGGTATTTTCGGTATCTTACACCAAGACCCTTAATAGGAAGAATAGAATTGGGATCACCGATACACTTCTTAAGCATAGAAACATGGAAAACCGGATGAACCGAAGCCAATTCACTAGGGAGATTAAAATCATAGACAACCATACAAACCCTTTGAAAGATGTCATAGGGACCCACATAATTAGGACTCAACTTACATTTCTTGCCAAATCTAACCACCCCTTACATAGGCGAAATTTTCAAGTACAACTTATCACCTTCTTCAAACTCAAAATCTCTTCTCCTATGATCGGCATAAGACTTTTGCGGACTATAGTCCGTTTGTAAGCGATTACTTATGATATGAACTTTCTCCAAAGTCTTATAAATCAAATCGGTACTAAAAAGCGAAGGCTCACACACTTCAAACCAGTCAATTGGAGATCTAGATCTCCTACCATACAAGGCTTCGTAAGGAGCCATATATATAGATGAATGGTAGCTATTGTTGTAAGCAAACTTCACCAAAGGCAAATTCTTATCCCAATTTGTATTAAAATCAATAACACAAGCTCTAAGTATATCCTCAAGGGTTTGCATAGTACGCTCGCTTGACCATCCGTTTGGGGATGAAAAGCGGTGCTTAACTTCACCTTGGTACCCAACCCTTCTAGTAATGATCTCCAAAACCTAGATGTGAATTATGCACCACTATCCGATATGATGGATAACAGAATACCATAGCGAGACACAATCTCATATATGAAGATCCTTGCATAATCGTCCGCGAATAAGTAAACTTGACATAAATAAAATGAGCAATTTTGGTCAACCTATCAACAACCACCCATATAGAGTCATACTGATTTTGTGTTCGAGGCAAACCAAGCACAAAATCCATATTGATGTATTCCCACTTACAAGTAGGAACTTGGGTTTCTTGTAGTAAACCACCCGACTTTTGGTTTTCGCCTTTCATTTGTTGCCAATTTGGACACTTTGCAACAAATTCCACTATGTCCTTTTTCAAACCTTCCCAACAAAACACTTCCCTAAGGACTTGGTACATCTTTGTCGAACCCAGATGAATAGAGTAACCGGACACATGAGCTTCCTCAAGAATACGGATCCTCAAACCATCTACCTTGCAAACACACAACCTTCCTTAAGACACCATCCCTCTTGAGGAGAATGACTCATTAAGCTTGCCAAGAACCGATTCCTTTAACTCCATCAATGGTTGATGAAGGTGTTGTTTGGACTTCACCTCAACCACCAATGATGACTCGAAGTTATGATGGACCATCAAACCACCATTTGGAGAATCTTCCAATCTATGAACATATTTCACTAGGTCTTTCTTGGCTTCCTCTACATGATACACACTACCCATGTTCTTTCTCGGAGATTCAACTCTTTTTGAGTAAGCACATATTGGAGACTCTTATGGTCGGTATACACATCACCATGAACACCATACAAATAATGCCTCCATATTTTCAAGGCAAATACCACGGCCTCTAACTCAAGATCATGAGTTGAATAGTTCCTCTCATGCACCTTAAGTTGCCTAGAAGTATAGGCTATTACTTTCCCATGTTGCATAAGCACACACCCTAAACCCACTCCGGATGCATCACAATATACAAAGAAGCCCTTTATACCCTCCGGTAAAGTCAACACCATAGAGCAAGTAAGCCTATCTTTCAAGATTTTAAAGCTTCTCTCACATGCCTCCGACCACTCAAATTTCTTACTCTTTTGGGTCAATGTTGTCAAGGGAGATGCAATGTAGGCAAAACTAACCTCAAACCTCCGATAATAACCCTCTAGACCCAAGAAACTCCTAATGTCGGTTGGAGTCAATGGTCTAGGCAAATTCTTGACAGCCTCGGTTTTCCTTAGATCAACCTTAACTCCCTCAAGATGATATGACCAAGAAATGCCACCGACCTCAACAAAAACTCATATTTACTATACTTGGCAAATATTTGGTTCTTCATAAGCACTTGTAACACCACCCTTAAATGGTTTCTGTGTTCACCCTCATTTTTTGAAAATACCAATATGTCGTCAATGCAGACAATGACAAGTGAATCTAGGTAACTTCAAAACACCGTATTCATGAGATCCATAAATGTCGCCGGGCATTAGTGAGACCAAACGACATGACTAAGAACTCACAGTGACCATATCTAGTCCGAAATGTCATTTATGGTATATCCTCACCTCTCACCCTAAGTTGGTGATACCCCGATCTCAAGTCAGTATTAGAAAAGTAGGTTGCCCGTTGAGGTTAATCCAGAAAGTCATCAATCTGAGGGAGAGGATACTTGTTCTTAATAGTGACTTTATTGAGTTGGCGATAATCAATGCACATTCTAAGGGACCCATCCTTCTTCTTCACAAACAAAAGTGGAGCATCATATGGAGAAATACTAGGTCTAATGAAGCCTTTCTCTAGTAGTCTTTGAGTTGAGCCTTCAACCCTTTCAATTCGTCCGGATCCACCCGATAAGGAGGAATTGAAATGGGATTTGTATCCGGTAACAAGTCGATACCAAAATCCATTTCCCATTCGGTAGGAATATCGGGAAAATCATTAGGAAAGACCTTCGGAAATTCCCTCACTACGGGGACCGACTCAATGGGAGGAATTTTGGAGTCTAAATGTTGGACTCTTACTATATGGTATAAACACCATTTAGAGATCATTCTACAAGATTTCAAACAAGAAATCATACGACCTCTAGGAATAGAATTTCCCCCCTTAAACTCTAAAATGGGCTTATTTTGGAAAGATAAACTTCACCACCCTCGTTCTACAATCTGTAGAAGCAAAGCAATCACGCAACCAATCCATACCGAATATGATATCAAAATCAAACATATAAAGTTCTACTAGTTCAGCATAAGTAACTCTATTGGGCAACATTATAGGGCAATTTCTATACACCCTTTTTGCAACAACCGACTCACCCACCAGGGTAGACAACATTAACGGTTCATTCAAGATATCGTGCAAGATGTCAAACTTTTTAGCTACAATAGGAGTAAAAAATGACAAGGTAGCACCGGGATCAAGTAAAACATATACATCAATAAAGAAAACTTTCAACATACCAGTCACCACATCGGGGGGAGTTCTTGCTCACCCCTAGAGCGGAGAGAAAAAAAAGTGAATCTTCTTCAGAGCATTATTCAAACCACTTTCTTGCCCACTCTCCTTGTTTTGACCTTCACATCTGGGCAATCTCAAAACTTGTGCCCGTTTTCCCATACCAAAACAATTGCCCGTTTCAACTAAGCATTCTCCTAAATGACCCTTTCCACACTTTGCACAAGTAGGCTTCTTGCTCAGTGAACTAGTATCCCTTCCCTTTTTAGGCTTAGGGTTAGACACCCTATCATCACGAGCCTTAGGTAACATGGAAGGTACTTGATTAGAAAACCTCCTTTTAAACCTAGGCTTGTCTTGGATGTTGTATATAAGGCCTACCCTTTGACGAACCACCATCAATAGACTTTGCCCTCTTGAAATCTCTACTCTTTCTCTTAGCCCTTTCCTCTTCCACTTGTTAAGCATGAAAAATGAGATGAGAAATGTTCATATTGTCATGTAGAATAGCCGAATGACATTCGTCTTGCAAGTCATCCGACACTCCCATCACAAAGAGGTTCATTTCATCACTAGGATCGGAAACAAAAGAAGGAGCATATTTTCACAATTTAGTTAAATTTCAAGGAGTATTCAAGCACACTCATACCTCCTTGACGAAGGTTGATGAACTCCACCACTTTAGATTCCCGCTTCTCCCTAGGAAAGAATCTATCACGAAAAGCCTTCTTCAAAACCTCCCAAGTCACGGGTCCACTTCTCAAAGGCCTATTGTCCCTCCATTCGACATACCACGCTTGGGCCACATCTTTGAGTTTGTAAGTGGCTAACTCGGCCTTCTCACTTGTAGTCAACCCAATATCATAAAGGATCTGGTAGACTTCGTGAATGAACTCTTGGGGGTCTTCTTCAACCTTGGACCCATAGAAAGTAGGGGGATTCATCTTAGTGAAATCCCTCAAACGGGAGGCCATGGTGTCAACATGTTGGTTAGCTCGGGGTACAACCTCCCGATTATCTTGGGCCGTCATGACTTGAACTTGAGTAGTGACGTGCTTGAGGAGTAATGGCTTGGGCCATTTGGAAAAGAGAAGCCTTTATGTCACCATCCGTCAAAGGAGGAGGACTGACCGGAGCTTGGTTATCATTAACATCTTCTTCAAGAGGAGGAACTTGATCACCACGGTGAGGAACTCCAGCATTGGCAATCTCTTCTTCAAGTCTTTGTGTCATGTTCCTTCGAGAATGCATTGTCCTATAATCAGAATAAAAGTATTATATGCTAAAAGCGCGTAGAGAAAAAACTCTAGAGGTTTCTTTCTTTTCATTTAATACTAGAGTAAGGTAACAACTAGGTCATTCCAACCCACATCCTCACCCTACTAAGGCAAGCATGGTACCCTCACTTCTAGGATCAAGTTTGTCACATCCGAGGAGCACCCCTAAGACGGAACAAACATCGTCGTCCTCTTTGTAGACTAAGACTAGACTTTTAGCTTACATCATTACATTCATAGGTCAAAAACGCGGAAAATTTAAAACTTTTCATTACTTCTTAATTGAGGTTTACATAGACCTCTACATACACATAATATTTATATCGAGTATACATAGACCCTTCGTATATGAAGATTACATAGTCTTATAGCTTTATTGCACATAGATATGTGAAATATAACGTAGTCTCAAATTGATGTATCATCTTATAACCATCTAACAAGAGTTTATCAAATTGGGCCTAGCCCATACATCAATGAAATAGAGCCACATATAGGCTTTACAATGTTTAGTATCCAAATGAAAAGGATAGAACATAAGAGTCTTAAAACTAAAATAACTTCATAGCTTGATATTGGCATTTCCCTCAGAAAGTGAGGACCTACCCAACTTGGATGAATAACAGTTTCAAGTCTTCCTTCAATGTCGTCTCGAATCCCTTCAACGTCCGGAACCTAAAATGTTGAGGAAAAGGGAGAACATGGGGTTAGTACACCACTTGTACTAAGTATAGGACCATATGCACATATTGTATGAAATCATGCTAAAAATGGGCCTTTCATGAAAACATGCTATTTTACGTTAAAGAAAGCCTTATGCACATTCAAGAAGACCATACCAATAATTAATACATATTCATCAAGTCTAAAGCATTTTCATCACAAGACCAATAATACTAAGTCTAGTCAAGTCAACATGCATATCATATAATTAGACACATAATCAAAGCAACTCTATCAACAAGTTATAATAACAACAAGCACAGATAAGAGTTCATTACAACATAACCGAAGCAAGACAGTTACCCATAAACCCTTATAAAGTCAACAAGTTCAATGACCAAACAAAGCCCCATAACCTTTCTCAATCAAGTAACCCAACAAGAATCATAACCAACATCCAACTTCTCATAGCATGTCATAAAGAGCACATATCATAATCCTTTAACAATGAAGACCAACACATTTTTATAAGTGAAACTAATCATCATATAGTATCAACAATATGCAAGATCATTATATACATATCATCTACCATTATAAGCATATACATATAAAATAAAAACCTTCTAACGTTTCCTTCAAGGAAAACTAGTGCAATGCATAGGTAGAGTCCCATACCCCTACCTAGGCTAAGTCAAGCCTCTTAGGTCACCCTATTTGGTTTGTACCTCATTACTTAATTTTAGTTTAGGGAATACTTGCCTTAACATACATATACCACAAGAGCTAAATGTGGAATCTGGTGTTGTAAAACCTTACAATGATGAGTGGTGGTCTACCGACCAAAGTAAAACCAAACATAAACGGAGCTTTCTAGGTAGATCCACTAGATAGTCTTTCTATAGGGACAACATAGTTCAAGAACTAAGAGATAGGTATGAACCCTCTACATGCCACTTGGAAATTGGAGCCTCATCTCATTGGAATCCGTAGGATGAGTATCCCTAATTGGGGAGTCAATACCTCATGTGTAACTATAGGGTGAATCTTTCTCCATGGAAAGTCAACACCTCCCATTGTCATGTTCACTCGGTGCTAAGCTATGTCTCTTTTGAAATGTCTTTAATGTCTTTATTAATCGTCATAGCTTAATGTATGTCATAGGTTCTATCCCATGTATAATCATCATTATCATAGCTCAACAAGAATTTCATGAGTATATTCCTTTCATTACAATTCATATAAGTGAGGTTAGCACATTTACATATCACTTCATAATAAGGCACATTAATAAATCATCACCATCCTTATAACATTTACATCTTAGCCAACACCTCACAAACCATAGTCAAGACATTTCAATTCAACGTCATACCAATCCTATCAATCTTAATACAAGATATACTTCAATGCAACATCATCACTTAAACACAATTTACCACAATTGAATTAAGGAATAGGAATTTTAAGACTTACCAAGTCTCCTTCATAATCCATCATCAGGCTCTTACCATCAACCCTTAACTCAACCCAATTAGGGTGTAACATCATCATATAACAACAACTCATCATGATTACAAAACCAATTGAACCACTACGTCACAATCCATCACTAGTTCATAGCTTAAGATAAGAAACTCAGATCCAAGACATAATCTAGATCAATTACTCAAGAACTAGTATGATAGGACTATAATTCATCCTAATTTATTAATAATTTATACAATAACATCGTCTAGTAATAATTCAACAAATAAACAATTCAATTGAACAAATATTACACAATTCATATCAAGATCACAACCTAGGGTTAAGGGGAATAGGTCATCTTCTACAAACTAGACCGATCCATCAAGAGATAACATAATTAAGTTAGAATACATGTTAATCTATTACTAATATCCAAAAGAAATTATAAATAAAGCAATTCACAAGATCAATTTCGAGATTGGGAAAGACATACATGAAAACTCAACTTTTGAAATCAATTTGATGGAACCCTTTGAGGAAAGAGGTGTCAAAGGTGAAAGGAATCCCATACCTTAATGTTTGATAAAGCTTGATGGAGAAACTTTGCTGATTGAAGCCCTAGAACCCACCTTGACCTTGACTTGTATGGTATTCTTCAACTTGAGAGAGAAAGAAGAGAGAAGGAAGAAAAATTGGGTCTGTGAATTATGAGGGCTTAGGTTAATCTAATTAGCTTAGGGTCTTATATAGGTCATTAAATAAAATAAATAGACCTCCCCTAAAACCTAATTAACCTTCTAACTAAGCTAACTAATTAAATGTATTAAATCAAAACGTGCAGCAAAACACAAACCTCACAGATGGAACCACGACCCACGCCTCGTTTGTCAATCGACGGACCAAGGACCAACCGTCCTGTTGGTCCGTCGTTAAGTTAAGAGACAATGCAAAACACGCTCTTCTTGAATTTTTCCATGTGTTCATTGACGTGGGCCATTGACGCTTGGTTGACACACGCCTCGTCGATTGCACTCGTCTGTGCACACTGCCTTTTGGTAGCTTCTTATTAAAATGCAAGGGTCCTCCTCAAGATCTCTTGGTTGGTCCTTGGGGGGTCGTGCCCGGAATTTTCGACTCTGAACTAACTCTAATACGTGTTAGACACCCTTCTATTAAAATTCATCAGTTTTCAACTGTTAAAAGCTGGATAAATAGGTGAAGGCACGCTAGTACCTCATTGAACTAGTTTCCGAACGTAATGGACGTTCTTTGACGTTTTGATTTCTAAACCTACTAAAGGACTTATATTCATTAAAATAGACCATAGAACAGTTTCTAAACCTTTTTACACTCATGTTTGGCTTAGAACACGTCTTAGACTTTTGAAGTGTTACAAAGCCTACACAAAAGAGTCCAATCCGAACAAGGCAATTATGAAGAACCACACATATACAGAGGGCAACATTTGAACCATTACACATATAAGGCAACATTGAACTATTAAAAATAGATATATTGTCAGCATGCATTTTTGGCCATTTACCACACTTCTTAAATCATTTCAAGTCTAACCCATATCATTGGACTATCAATATACAAAACCATATAGCAACACACCATTCCAAAAAGAGACTCATTTTAACTATAACAACTTCTAACATGCTTTAACCATATCATGACATACATTTCTCAACCTAACATGCAATTTCACATAGCTCTCATATATAGCCACAAAGGGCATCACATCAACATAAACCAAAGTTCACATTCACAAATACTCATCAAACCATAAAACCAAGATAAGCATCAAACTCACCTTTTCTCCCTGAAGCATAGAGATACCATCTCATCCAAGCAATCACATCTAAAAGACCACCGGACAAGAAAACATAAGAGAGAGATCTTATAGAGTTAAGTTCTGTGGCACGACATGAGAATGATGAAGAAGGGAAACTCTATCGTCCCATAACCTCTAGCTCATAGATGTGTCGCGACTCGCCACCGATGATCAAGACTCTACTAGATGTGGCATATGAGACTTTGAGCCATAAGACCACTTTCATAAACCTCATGCTCTGATACCACATTTGTCACGACCGGGGAGCACCCCTTAGAAGTAACATGGCATACATGACCTCTTGGAGGTCTTATACAATCCCATAGTTATCATTTATCACATTTTCATAGGTTAATTTAGCAGAAAATTTAAACTTTTCATAGCACATCAAATGCTAGAACATCAATTCCAATATATATATATATATATATATATATATATATATATATATATATATATATATATATATATATATATATATATATATATATATATATATATATATATATAATATCATGTTTACATAGTGAAAGACTCTAGTCTCTTTTTGCCATCCTAGACTCAACATCATTATAGTATAATAGGGACACGACCCTTACAACATAAATCATAAATACATTATTACTAAACATTACAGTAAGATAAAACTTAGGAAATCCTTGGACTTAAGGATTACTTTTCTTGAGCTTGGGAATCACATATCAAGCCCCTTCACTTTAGAGACATCCATTTAAGCATCCATAACCTACACTTGGTGTAAAAAGGTAGAGAAGAATGTGGTTAGTAGAAGAATGCACTAAGTATGGAAATCATGCAAAAACATGCATTTAAAAGGGACATATTAATTGAAACCATGCATCATCCTTTTTGTGAACTTATCTCATTTTACAGTGAACCCTTTTTATTCTTAATTTTTTAACTTCTTAAATTCCCAAGTAACCCTCTAGTGATACTTGGTGCAATGCATCACCTTAAGGCCACAATGTACTCATACATACATTCATAGAAGTATAGTACATCATAGACACATTTAGGTCAAGACCCTAATGTCATTACAATACACCCTAGTCAATTTGCACACATACTAACTTTATTTCACATAGAACATTATAAGACCTTACTCACAACCCCAATCTAAGTCTACTACTGCAGTGTACATGTGAAGTCCCAGAACCTCACACATACTAAGTAAACCTATCATGAGACCACAATCCTTAATATATATTCCATACATCAACAAGACAAGTATATACACTTCATACATTCCCAACAAGACTTTCATAATTTAATCACTAAGACCAACATTATGCACATAAGGAGAGACTTCATAATATAGACCCATTTGGAATCATACCATGCATATCATCACAACAAGTAGAGAACACTACAATGTAATGCATAAAAAACATAGTCATACACATTAGAACACCTTCCAAGAACTCCCTTCAAGAGCTACTTGTGCAATACATAGGTGAAGTCTCATACCCCCACCTACACTAAGCAACTTCCCTTCGGTTATCCTAGTTAGGGTCCTACTTTACTTTCATTGTCCATTTTACTTTAGGGAAACTATAGCCTTAATGGACATTAAGACCATGGGTGCTAAAATTTGAATTTGGTGTTGTAGAGCCTTACACCAATGGAAGGTGCTCTACCACTACAAGGTAGAACATTAACACATGCTAGCATAACAAGTGATATCACTTGCTAGATCCTATGTGGCAAACATAGTTTATGGAACTTGGAGGTATATGTGGAAACCCTCTTTATGCCAAATGGGCATTGTAGTTATCCACTTATGGAAATCCTCTTTATTCCTATTGAGGCATTGTAGTTATCCACCTCGTGAGGACTATGGTTAACAAGCTTTCCCACATTGGGAAGGGGCACCCCTCATCTAAGTTAACTCGGTGCTAAGCAAAGTTACCCTTATTGAAAAGCCTTTATTAACATTACTATATAAAATTAGGATTTAGGAGATTGACTCCTCATTTTCTTAGCTAATAGGTCATAGATGAGAGTTCATCAACCTAAATCATGTGAGAAGCCCTTTCACATGGACATAGCATATTCAAGCACCATCTAGTTTAGGGTACACTTGAGAACACCATTCAAGGCCCCTCCATTGACTAGATCATCATACATGTGTGTGTACATACATGTGAGCAAACCTTTCACATAATACCTTTAGACCACACATATGCATACTTCATTTCATTCATGCATAAGAGTGTAGGTGTAACTATATCAGCAGTCCTTTCATACAAACACATTTAGACACTATGCATATTCATACTTCATCATATCATACACTTGAAATCATAGCATAAAAGTAATATTCATAACATGCTCATCCATTCATATTCATGTACATAAATCACTAACCTAGGAACTATCCTATCAAGCACACATGTTCAATGCATAGACAAGGTCCCATACCCTTTCCCACACTAGTACACCCCTATCAAGTAGTCCTAGTTAAGGGATACATAACATACTTCATAGATATATAATTTACATGCATAGTAATATACATTAGTGCATATGAGAATACCCTTTCATTAGACACCATGAACCTATACTACTTTGTAAGCATACATGGAGTGTGAGTGTGTGTACATTGGTCAACATGATCACCTAATGGCTATCAAAATACATTGAGGCATCCACCCTATTAGGAACACAATGCACCTTCAAGCATAGACCACACATTACAATTTAGCATAGGAGACAAGGTAACTTCAACACTTGCATTCATGACTCCTAACATTAGCTAATCACACATTCATATAGGGGTACATAGGTAACGGGTCATTAACCATTATAACTCATCAATGGAAGCACCTAAACCTTACCCTAACAAGTTCATTCAATCATAGAAGACATCATTAATACCTAGAACATGCTACTAGATTGAGAACTAGGCATAGACTTCACATAATGAAATCATCATAACCAAACACTCATATATCATCAATTTAATTTCAAGTCCATGATCCACACATATATAGATTGAAATGAAGTAAACACAGCCACCATAAGTTGACCATACCATACAATGCCATACAACGCCAATTCATCTAGCAATTCTATAGAGACGTAGATGAGTACAACAATTCTTACCAATCCATTAACCTTTGATCATCATTGATCAATACTCATCTTTCATCAACAATTAAAATATAGGGAAGTATCTAAATGTACATTAACATTGACGAAATCACGCATAAACCACAACAAGATCATGATACTAAATGTACACTACATCATTAGTTAAATAGAGAATAGAGAGACATAAATCACTCACCAATTTCCCTTGATTTGATCATAAATGATCAATACTCACCATTTATCAAAAATACAATGTAGGGAAGTAGCTAAAGATATCATAACCTAAACGAAAGCATACTTCATCTACCCTAGAATCGAGATCATACAAGTGTTCTAAATTATCAATACATAGAAGATAGAAGAACATATGTCAATACTACCTAATCTTCAAGCCTTGATCCACATGGTATCCATTACGTCTAATTCATAATAATTGTACATGATAGGCAGTATCTAACAATCAATTTAACATATTATAATCACAATATAATCCTGTAACATTTTCGAAATCCCAAAGTCATGTGATAAGACTTAAATAGGCTCCTTAAGGTCTAAACCATTGTTTCTATCCAAATTAGGCATAGATGGAATCATTGAAGTGCTTTGGAACCAAAACGTCCATAACGCCCGGTAAGTTGGTTCATAAGAGGGCTAGAGTGTCGTTTTAGTTTGATCAAGTTAAAGAGTCGGAATTTAGTAAAAGTTTTAACAATGGGCGTAACACATAGTGTGGGATGGTTTAATGTTGAAAAAGTCAAGTTACGACTCTTCAAGGATCAACTAAGGGCCCTCGAGGAGGACCCTTGAGACAGTAGGACATGACGCACCCAATGACGGGGCGTCACAGGCGCGACGGGGCGTCAAGGGAACTATCGTGCCAGCCTTAGCTGCTGGAAAGAAAGCCGCCGCCTACACAGTCTCTGACCAGCGCGATAGACGTGCAAGATGGAGGGGGGCCTGTCCGTCACGCCCACGATGGCTCGTCGGCGGGGAGTCGTCGTGGAAGGACCTGTAGTGTTTTCAGGGATTTAAGTTTTTAGTTAATTATTTTATTAAGTGTCTTAGGGGTAATTAGGGGGTTAAGGGAAGACTAATTAAGTGACTTAAGACCCCACTATAAATACCAACCTTCATTAACCTAATCACAATTCTCCAAACAAAACTCTCTTCCTTCTCTCTACTTTCTCTCTCTATTGGAAGACTCCATTGGAGAACAACTTGGGGAGATCATTGGGGGCTGATTTAGCATGAAATTCACCATCAAAACATCATCAAACCTTAAGGTATGGGATCTAATTCACCTTTGAGACTTCTTTCCTCAAAGGGCTCCTTCAAAGATTTTCCAAAAGTTGAGTTTCATATGGGTTTCATCCAATTTCGAGTTTGTTGTTATGAATTGAGTTGTTTATGTATTATTTGGGTTATAATGAATAGATTATCATGTATTGTAGCTTGATTATGATGAATTGATGTGGTTTGGTCTAGATTGTGGGAGATGACCCTAACCCTTAACCCTAGGTATTGGGATTGATATGAATTTGGGTTGGATTGATGTAATTGATCTAATTATTGTTTAAATTATCTTTAATGGTTGTCATTGCATTGATCATGAGTATATTGTAATGAATGGAAGGTCTTCATTTCTATTTCTTGAGTATTGAATATAGGGTAAGAATATAGACTTTGATATCAAGTTACCAAGCTTTGATTTAGTATTGCCTTATGGTATAATGCTTTATCTTAAATTAGTTCTTATGTTGACTATTGAATTACATTTGTATGATGACCCAAATTGGGTTGGTCTATGGAAACGTATTGGTAAGGCCCTTATCGTTGAACTATGGAAAAGTATTGGTAAGTCTTGATTATCCTAATCCTTACTTCAAATTGTGAATTAATTGTCATCAAGTGATAAGGTTGTGTTGAAGTATACCTTGTTTAAGGTGATAGGTTGGTATTATGATTGAATTGAAATGCTTAGGTTGGTTGTGAGGTTGCCTAGGAGTACATGATATAGGGAAGTTGTTATGTAAAGATGTGCCCTATTGTGATGAGATGTGTAAGGGCTAACTTCACCTATATGAATTTTTAATGAAAGGATTATTTCTCATACAAATCTTATCGAGATATGATGATGAATATACAAGGGTTTGACCCTATTATCTAAACTAATTGAGAAGATTAATAAAGTATTAAAGACTTCTCTAAATGGGGACTTAGCTTAGCACCGACCGAACTTGACAATGGGAGGTGATGACTTATCCATAGAAGGAAAGAATCATCCTAAAGTTGCCCATGTGATGTTAACTCCCTTGTTTATGGGACATGTCATTTAAAGGATTCCCATGAGGAGCGGCCCACTTTACCTAATGGTATGAATAGGGATATCCACCTCTTAGTTCTTGAACTATGTTGCCACCATAGGATACTAGCTAGTCGATCCACTTAGATAGCTACGTTTACGTTAGGTTCTACTTTGGCCGGTAGACCACCTTCCATCGGTGTAAGGTTTCATGACACCGGATTCCACATTTGCTCATGTGGTATATGTCGGTTAAGGCAAGGTTTCCCTAAACTAAAAGGAATGAATAAGATATAGACTAATCGAAGTAACTTGAAAGGGTTTGGCTATAGCTTAGGTAGGGGTATGGGACTCTACTTAAGCCTTGCACTAGTTGGCCTTGATGGGAGCTTTGAGAGGTCAATATTATGTATGTAAAGTAGTGATGTAATGTAAATGACTTTGTACATTGAATAACATGCTTATGAGTATAAGGTTGTTGCTTTTGATTAAAGAAGAATGTTTTCATGAAATGGAAGAGTATGTTAGGTAAAGTTGATTGCTAATTGTAGTCTTGATAGGTTATTTGATTAAGTAAGAGTTATGGGAATTTACTTGATCATTGCACTTGTGACTTTATGAAGGGTATATTTAGTATGTTTTGCTTTACTATGCTTCACTCGTATACTTGTTTTATAATGATTTTCTTAAATGTCCCCTTTTAAGTATATTTGATTGGTAATTGTATATGTGGTTCCATACTTAGTACATGTGGAGTACTAACCCCATTTCTTTCCCTTTTCCCAAACATTTTAGGTTCGGGTCATTGATCTTGCTCCGAATTGCTGGAAAGGAAGACTTGGATCTCAAACCATCCAAGTGGTAGGTCCTCATTCTCCCGAGGGCGTTGCCGACATCTTACTCCTATGTTACTTAGTTACTATAATTCTGTATTGACTTATTTACTCATTTGAGACGATGTTGTATATGGCCTATATGTGGCTTATTGTATTGATGTAGGGCTATGCCCAAGATTTATTGTCTTTGATAGATTGTTTATCAGATGAGACGGCTTTTATGACTATTACTTCTCTATTTATAAATGTGTGAAATAAAAGTAGAAGACTATGTAATCTTCGTATATGAAAAAGTCTATGTATACTTGATATAAATATGACTATGTGTATGTAGAGGTCTATGTAAACCTCCGAGTAGTTATAGAAAAAAAGTTTTAAATTCTTTCACATTTTTAATCGATGAATGCTATGACGAGACTAAGAGGCTTGTCTTAGTTCTCAAAGAGGACGCCGACGCCGGTTACGTCTAGGGGGTAAACCCGGATGTGACAAACTTGGTATCAGAGCATGAGGTTGAATATCCTTGATAATAACGTCTCTCTCAACCATGTTATATAGGTTTGTATTCATATTTGTGAAGCGCGCCACACTTATAAATATGAACTTATTTGATGCTTAGGAATCACTCTCATTGTTGGAAATCCATATCGAGCCTCTAGAATGTACATCGTATATGTATTTGCCTAAACCTTGTGTTTTGGTTATAGGAGATGAATACTAGAAGGAATGCAGCCAGAAGACTTGAGGAGGAGATTGCTGCTGCGGGAATCCCTCCCCGTGGTGATCCAGTTCCTCCTCTTGAAGAGATTGATGTTGATGATCAGGTTCCCGATGATCCTCCACCTATGGCAGAGGCTCAGATGAGGGCTATTCTTGCTCAAATGGCTCAAGCCATGACTACTCAAGCTCAAGCCGCAATGGTGCAAGCCCAAGCCATGACTGCCCAAGCTAATAGGGATTTGGCACCTAGAGTTCATGAGCAAAGTATGGCTTCCCGACTTAGGGACTTCACCCGAATGAATCCTCCTACTTTCTATGGGTCTAAGGTTGATGAAGACCCTGAAGAATTCATTGATGAGGTTTATAAGATTTTGTGTGCTATGGGGCTGTCTTCTAATGAGAATGCCGAGTTGGCCTCATACCAACTCAAGGATATGGCTGAGACATGGCATGTGCAATGGAAAGATAATAGGCCACCTCAAAGTGGGCCAGTGACTTGGGAGTTGTTCAAAAGGGCTTTTCTTGATTGGTACTTCCCTAGAGAGATGAGAGAAACTAAGGTGGTGGAGTTCATCAATCTCTGCCAAGGAGAAAAGAGTGTTCATGAGTACTCTTTGAAGTTCATTCAATTGGGTAAATATGCTCCTTCCTTGGTCTCCGATCCTAGAGACGAGATGAGTCGATTCGTGACAGGTGTGTCGGATGATTTGCAAGAAGAATGTCAGTTGGCTATGCTTTGTGATAACATGAATATTGGTCGTCTTATGGCGCATGCAAAAAGGGTTGAGGAGGCTAGAATAGAAAGGAAGGATAAGGATAAGGATAAGGATTCAAGAAGGGTAAGGTCTTTCGAGGGTGGAACTACTAAATATAGGTTTGGAATTCAAGACAAGCCTAGATTCAAGAAAATGTTCTCAAATCAAGTTCCATCCAAATTTTCCAAGACTAGGGATTCTAAAGCCCCTACACCAAAAGTTGCAAAGGGAAAAGGTGGAAACTCATCTAATGAGAAGCCTACTTGTGCTAAGTGCGGAAAGAAACATTATGGTGAATGCTTGATCGGAACGGGGAATTTCTTTAGTTGCGGAAAGAGAGATCACAAGGCTAGGGACTGCCCTAACATAAGGAACCGAGAAAAGAATGTGCAAAAACAAGCAAGTGAGGCTCTGAAAAAGAATCGCTTTTATGCTCTTCATTCGAGAGATGACTAAGAGGCCTCTCCCGAGGTGGTGACCGGTATGTTACAAATCTTTGCTATTGATGTGTATGCTTTGCTTGATCCGGGTGCTACTTTGTCTTTCGTTACTCCCTTAGTAGCTAAAAAGTTCGTTACTTTACCTGATATTTTACATGAACCTATTTTGGTGTCTACTCCGGTGGGTAAGTCAGTGGTAGCAAGAAGAGTCTACCGAAATTGTCCTATATCTATGCCCCATAGAGTTTCTCATGTAGATCTAGTTGAACTAGACATGTATGATTTTGATGTCATTTTGGGTATGGACTGGTTGCATGCTAGCTTCGCTTCTATTTATTGTAGGACGAGAGTTGTGAGGTTTAGTTTCCCAAATGAACCCGTTTTTGAGTGGAAGGATGGGACTTCTCTTCCTAGAGGTGATTCATATCATGTCTAAAAGCGAGTAAGATGATCTCAAAGGGATGTCTTTATCATATTGTGAGAGTCCAAGAAGTTGATTCCAAAATTCCTCCTATTGAGTCGGTCCCCGTGGTGAGTGAATTTACGAAGGTCTTTCCTGATGACCTTCCCAGCATTACCCCAGAACGGGAAATCGATTTCGGTATTGATTTGCTACCAGAAACAAACCCTATCTCTATTCCTGCTTATAGAATGGCTCCAGCCGAGTTAAAGAACTTGAAGTCACAACTTAAAGATTTTCTAGACAAAGTGCTTTATAAGGCCTAGCATTTCTCCGTGGGGTGCTCCGGTTTTGTTCATGAAAAAGAAGGATGGGTCCTTGAGAATGTGTATTGACTACCGCCAACTCAACAAGGTTACTGTCAAGAACAAGTATCCTCTTCCTCGGATTGATGATTTATTTGATCAACTCCAAGGAGCGAGTTACTTCTCCAAAATTGACTTGAGGTCAGTGTATCACCAGCTTAGTGTGAGAAATGAAGATATTCCAAAGACAGCCTTTCGGACTAGGTATGGGCATTATGAGTTCGTGGTTATGTCCTTTGGTCTCACAAATGCTCCGGCAGCGTTTATGGACCTAATGAATAGAGTGTTTCGAAGTTACCTTGATGCATTCGTTATTGTATTTATCGATGATATCTTGGTGTATTCGAAGAATGAGGTTGATCACATGGGTCATCTAAGGGTTGTATTGCAAACCCTTAAAGAGCATAAATTGTTTGCAAAGTATAGCAAGTGTGAGTTTTGGCTGAGGTCGGTGGCGTTTCTTGGGCACATCATCTCTAGTGAGGGAGTTGAGGTTGACCCAAGGAAAACTGAAGCGGTAAGAAGCTGGCCTAGACCCCTGACCCCAACTGACATTAGGAGTTTCTTGGGTCTAGCTGGCTATTATCGAAGATTTGTAGAAGGTTTTTAATCCATTGCATCTCCATTGACTTTATTAACTCAAAAGGGTAAAACGTTTGAGTGGTCGGAGGCCTGCGAGAAGGGTTTCCAATTATTGAAAGACAGGCTTACTTCCGCTCCGGTGTTGACCTTATCGGAAGGTTCTACAGGGTTCGTAGTTTATTGTGATGCATCCCGCATAGGTTTGGGATGTGTGCATATGCAAAATGGGAAGGTGATTGCCTATGCTTCACAGCAACTTAAGGTGCATGAGAAAAATTATCCTACCCATGACCTTGAGTTAGCGGCCGTGGTGTTCGCTTTGAAAATATGGAGACATTACTTGTATAGTGTTCATGTAGATGTTTTCACCGATCATAAGAGTCTTCAATATAAGTTTACTCAAAAAGAAGGTGGTTGGAATTGTTGAAAGATTATGATATGAGTGTCTTATATCATCCCGGCAAGGCCAATGTGGTGGCGGATGCTTTAAGCCGTATGACTATGGGTAGTGTGTCTCATGTAGAAAGAGACAAGAAAGATCTAGTGAAGGATGTTCATGATTTGGATTGATTATGGGTGCGGTTGGAGAGTTCTCTAAATGGAGGTGCCAAGATTCATCATAGCTCTGAATCATCAGTGGTGGTTGAGGTAAAGTCCAAACAACACCTTGATCAACTATTGATGGAGTTGAAGGAAAATGTTCTTGGTAAAATGAATGAGTCTTTCTCCTTAGGAGGAGATGGTGTGTTGAGGTACCAAGGGAGGTTATGTGTTCCTGATGTCGATGGATTGAGGGATCGGATCCTTGATGAAGCCCATGGATCCACTACAACATTTTAGGCGTACGACAACCCTAGTAAAGTGTAGCCTAAACTAGCAAAATGTGTGGCCTTTGACAAAAGGCCACATTTTTTGACTTTAAGCAACGCTTTTCTAGGGGTGGCTGAAAGAGCCTTCAAGTGTTGCCTTATCAGCTACGCTCAAAAGCGTAGCCTTAAAGGCAAAAAAGCAACGCTTTGCAGCTACGCTTAAAAGTGTTGCCTTATCATCTACACCTTCATGTGTGGCCTTTGCTTCTATATAGCCTACATTTTTAAAGTGTTGTCTTTTCTATCTTATGTATGACAACACTTTTAAGTGTAGTCCTTGTACATGTGCATACCACAATTTACAGTCCTATGGCTACACTTTTCAAGTGTACTAATATCATTTTTGCTAAAAATATTTATATGCCACAATTTCTAATTAAAAACACCAATATTATTTTGCAATGACTAATCTCAAGTATGAAATTAGTTAATAAGTAATTCAAACTAGATTTGTAATAAATTTCAACTGATAGAACGTTTTGTGTACATACACATACTTATAAAGCAATATTCTAAATATGTGTACATAATAGTTCAAAAAGTAGTATTATAATAGTTCAATATTTCACAAAATCAAATATAAATTATTCAAACTTCTACAATGGTTCAAAAACTCTCCATCATCCACTTCAATGAGATCAAATTGACTGTCGTGAATCTTCAAATTTGATCACCTCTATTTCCCTAGACATTTAAAATAAAAATAATTAGTCTTATGCTTGGAGGTACGGTAATATGATGCACTACTTGCCAGGAAAAGGAACCTGCCAAATCTTTAAAGATTTGTGGGAGAAAAAATCAGTCAAGAAAAGATGCAAAAGGAATAAACAGATTCAAGCAATATCAGTTTATAACCTGTATTTGCTGAGTGCAGGCAGTTATAGAAGAGCTCAACTCTTTCCAGAATATCCAACACTGTATTATAGCAGATTGCAGCAGGCCAGCAGCTGTATAAGAGTATTAATTGATAATAGCAAAATGCAGCAGCTGAGTTTAGTGAACTCTATAACCTACTGTATCTACTGTAAACTGATTCTATAATATGTACAACCATTTTATTACCTGCAGACACAAGATCCAGGCTGCAATTTTATTTTCAGCAAATAATAGCATACTGCAGCAACTGTTGTTGTTACATACAGGCTGCAATTTTGGTTTGAATATGCAGTCACCACAGTGCCAAAATATCATGGTATCAACAGAGAATTAGAAGACAAAAAGAATAATATTTGCATCTTAAGTCTCCCAAGAACAAATTCTTGATTTGCAGCAGTTGCGCAATACTGATATACCTACAAATACTAATACCAGATATATTTAACAACAATCTGCCATATGTTAGAATTTGGCAGTTACATTTCCCAAAATTCATGTGTTAGATTTGGGAGGAGCCTTTGTAGTGCAAGTTCAATGTAAGTGTTTTCCATTATTTCAATTACTTTATGACTTATGAACTGGTGCATGATATCCCTATCAGTACATCAATGACAACTCCAAGTCCACTTCAGGACAAAGAACAGGGGCAGTCGGAGAATGAATAATGGAATGACGAGCTACTTAGAACAACTCTACCTGAGGAGTTGGCTAATTACATTATTGAAAATATAGAGCCACCATCTGATAATAAGCAGCCAGACAGGGGAATTAATTTTAATACAAACTTTGAGGTTCAAACTTAATTTTACTCCAATTTTATGGTTCAATCATAAAGGACCAGCTCTTATGGTTCAATCATAGTTTTAGTCCAAAGATTGAGGCCTGTTTAGCTTTCCACACATGCATGTATGTCAAGTGAAGGTATACACAAATTAAAGAATCTTTATTTCTGATGGTCAAACACTTACATTTTTTCCTCTCTTCCTAATATCAGAGAGGAAGTTTTGATTTAATTACAAACTCAAGTCGCACAAATTCAGACAAGGTAAATTCTGGGAAGTTTTTAGATTTTACCCTTATGTGATTAATGTTTTAGGTTGACTTGCATATACACAACCGAAGTCAAAAGAAAGCCAAATTGGAATTCGTCTATTAAGAGACTAAAGACTAGATAAGAAAAAAAGAAGTACCCTTCCTCACCATCCTATGCATAGGATTAAAAGACAGAAACATCAACTTTGTTTGTATTAAAAGACAGAAATTTCTAGAGTATTTGTTATGATCCTACAGAACAAAACATTTATGACACATCACATTTTCCTTTTAGAATTTTGTTAAATTAAACCTCAAACACTAGTTAAGATAATAAAAACAATAACAACATACCCAATAGAATAGAGTGTACACAAACCTTACTCTTATCTCTATTTAGCAAAGAGAAAAAATAAATGCATATGAATAAAAACAAAAAGAAAAGATTATACCTGAATATCATTAGGTGAGCCACAAGCACTGAGAACTCGGACCTGAAACTCTATATCTTTAATGATTTTAGGCTTGAAAGATAAGGGAAGCTTGATAAGAGTTACCTGAAGACACATTCATATGGATACATGTATTAATTATATTAAAAACAACATATAAATATTGTATTTCTATGCCAAGAGTCACTACTATAACAAAGCCACTTACATCTTAATGAATAGTTGATACTACAAGATGATTAAACAATATTGAACACCTCTACAGCCCTTAGGCCAGTAGGCTAAAGGTTTGCAGATCACATTTATGACCATGGGAATATAGAAGCCAAATATAGATTGTTACACCATCTAATTACTTATGTCAGCTGGGAACAAAGTAAAATGGTAGAATCTGCCTCAAATATCTCAGTGTATATCAAAATGTATATTTATTACTCTATAACATGTAACTGAACATATAAATGTGTTGTAAATCATATTTTATAAACAGGGAGTTGCAGAGCATGTTAAAATGATTGGTCTTCAAACTTATGGCACCCAGTTGCATCCATAGAGAGGTGCCTAATACCAGACAATAAGTAGCTATATGCCAAATACAACTGCAATTAAGTATACTATAAGGGTACCACTGACAGATATGGCCGAGCCTGAGGTCTTATATTGCTTCCGATCAACATCTTTTCCAAGTACAGTACATATGCTAGCACAATTAGTATCTGCTCATTTACATACATGGGCATTAGATGTTGGCGACCCTTTTAAGGTCCCCTCAAAGTTTAAAGGTTCGTGAGTTTCTTGGTAAGTTAGCTTCACTAAGTTTCATATACTCTAAACTCTCATATAATAATGTTTTCAGCAAATCCTTAGTAAAGGTTGTCTCCTTGCTCTTTAATCTAGTTATTTTCCAACTAATAAGTTGGCAGTAGCCAAATTCTCGGTGTTGTTGTTAGGAGAGTTAGTTTTGATATTCCAATAAGGGAATTAATCTAGTTTTAAATATCAGAATGCATTGTTGATCGTCTTGCATATCCCTGATATTTCAATAAGATTTGTAGTATACTAACTATTTAATCATGTTTTTAAAAGTTTTAGTTGTCCTTACTGTAATTTTATTTCTTTTGTTTTTCCAGTTAACATCATATTGGTGTATGTTTTTGTGGAACTTTTTGAGTTAATTTCTAGTCTGCTGCATTTTGCTAAAGACTGGGTACGATTTGGTGCATTCTGTAAGTTTTGAACAATCTGTTTAATACAAATGACATTTCTCAACTATGCTCAACTTAGATTTCACATACAGCAAATTATAGATAATTAACCACTCTTTAGATTCCACATATAGCATATTATAGATAATTAACTATTCTTTTCATATACAAATTGAAAACACTAGTTACAATTTTATTATTCAGAAACACTAGCTACAATTTTATTTTACTCTTATATGTTTATAAGATAAAATAAATGCAAACTGCATAGAATTGTATCAATTTTCTAAATTCAAAAGAATCTCTTAGATATTGATATTACATATCTGGCACGAGACATAGACTTATAAGCAGAAAAATAGAAAAATACTGAAGTTGCAGTAGCAGTTTCCCAGATTATTAAAAATTTCATAAAAGTAACCAATGTAACAAGAGCAGAAACTAACGAGTAAATATGCATTTATATATATTGTCCTCTTCTTCTTTTTGCTCTTTCAATTAGTTCAAACCTTTTCCTCAACTTATGGATTACTATGACAAATACTTGTATTCTGGGTAGACCAATACACATAAGAAAACAAAAATTGACGTGCGCCACCTACAAAGCAAAAAAATGTACAGTAACAGGAGGCTGCCTGCCTGCTGCTGGGTTGTCTAGGGTCGTACCTTAAAGACCAAAAAAAATTGAGATTTTGTAGAGCAAAATTAAATTTTGAATCGTTTATCACTGTCGAGTTATACAACTGAATTGTTTTTGGACTAACCTTGCTTAAAAAGCTTGCGGTGAGGACCAACATCTGTGTTTCAAATGACGACTAAATTTCCTTCCGCCATGAAATTGGGACCAATCAGTCTGCCTGAAATCAATGTCGATTAATGAAGCATTAAAGTAAAAAATCTATTGATAGATGAAATCACAAGCTGTAGCCGTCTACAAATTCTGATGTGTACAACTCAAACAAGATCTGCCAAAAATTGACAAATCAAAATTAGTGCTTTTCAATGGCGAAATCGACAAACCAAAATCGATGTTTTACCTTTGGGAAATGGACAAACCAAAAGAAGTGATTTCATTGAAGTACCCTTCAGATGCGTGATACATTTGCTAAATAGTTGAGAAGCACCGTGAGAAACGCATATCAAAGAAAGAAAAAACGCCGCAATGAAATTAGGGCAAACTTGCTTTTTAGGAATTGTGGGGAAAATAGATATATGGGGGAATATTATTATTTTTAGCTAAAAAATTTGAGACTTAATAGGGCACACTTGTAAAGTGTTGTTTTTAGAGTTTCAAAAATATCACACTTAAAAGTGTGGTCATATATATAAATAAGTGTTGCAAATTATTTTAGTATTTGGTAACGCTTATAACGTGTAGCCTATAATTATAAAGATCACACTTTAAAAGTGTTGCCAAAGTTTTCGTGGCCATAAACCCGGTTCAAAAGTCACGCCTTCAAAGTGTTGCCTTAGGTGTCTTTGGCAACACTTTTTAAGCGTTGTCAAGATTTGGTGTAGCCTTAGACCAAATTTGGTGTAGTGATCCCACTATTCCGTCCATCCGGGTTCTACTAAGATGTATCATGACCTTCGAGAAATATATTGGTGGGAAGGTTTGAAGAAGGACATAGCGGAATTTGTTGCCAAGTGTCCAATTGCCAACAAGTGAAGGCGGAACATCAAAAGCCGGGTGGCTTACTACAAGATATCCAAATTCCTACTTGTAAGTGGGAAGACATTAATATGGACTTTGTGGTAGGATTGCCTCGGAATCAAAAGTCATATGATTCTATATGGGTGATTGTTGATAGATTGACTAAGTCCGCTCATTTTATTCCCGTCAAATCTACGTATTCGGCAGAGGATTATGCGAAGATCTTCATAGATGAGATTGTGTGTCCCCATGGTATTCCATTATCCATCATTTTGGATCGGGGTGCACAATTCACTTCTAGGTTTTGGAAGTCTTTCCAAAAAGGTTTGGGTACTAAGGTGAAATTGAGTACCGCCTTTCATCCTCAAAGGGATGGTCAAGCGGAACGAACAATTCAAACTCTTGAGGATATGCTTAGAGCTAGCATTATTGATTTTAAAGGGAGTTGGGATAAGCACTTGCCGTTGGTAGAGTTTGTATACAATAATAGTTTTCATTCGTCCATCTCCATGGCTCCCTATGAAGCCTTGTATGGTAGGAGGTGTAGGTCTCCTATAGGATGGTTTGAAGTTGGTGAATCATCGATCTTTGGTCCCGACTTGATTTATAAGACATTGGAGAATGTGCATATCATTAGAAATAGGTTACAAACAGCCTATAGTCGACAAAAGTCCTATGCCGATAATAGGAGAAGAGATTTGGAGTTTGAAGAGGGTGACAAGGTGTATTTAAAAATCTCACCTATGAAAGGGGTGGTAAGATTTGGCAAGAAAGGGAAGCTGAGCCCTCGTTACGTGGGTCCTTATGAGATTTTGGAAAGGGTTGGTAAAGTTGCCTATCGCTTGAAGCTACCTAACGATTTAGCTTCGGTGCATCCGGTTTTCCATGTCTCAATGTTGAAAAAGTGTGTCAAGGATCCCGAGACTATTCTCCCTATTGAAGGTCTTGGAGTCAAGGATAACCTCTCTTATGAGGAGGTTCCTATCCAAATCCTTGATAGGCAAGTGAAAAGGTTGAGGAACAAGGAGGTGGTTTCCGTAAAAGTGTTATGGAAGAACCACCTAGTTGAGGGTGCAACATGGGAGGCCGAGGCCGACATGAAAACCCGCTATCCTCATCTTTTTGATGATTAAGGTTAGTTATTCTTTCTAATGATATAATTATGCTATATATTGTGAATCCTTGATGTTTTGGTGAATTTCTTCAAAAATCATAGTTTTTGAGACTTCCCAATTGAAGTCACTGTAAGGTGACCCTAAATAAATTTGAAATTTGTTTTGCTTCTTGCATATTTGAGTCAAGTCGTGTATTGTGATATAGTGAATCCTTGTAGATGTTATATTAAGCATATTGATAAAATGAACCTTGTGTTAATCGACTTGTATACCAAATGATTGAGCTCATGTGTGTTGTGAGTAGAATGTATCTCATGAGGAAACTTTGAGCTAATCTATGATTGATATTTCGAAGTGTTTTATTGAAATAATGTGATTCATGCAAATTTGATAGTGTTAAATTGATGAGCTGATAGTCTTGAGTCTTTTTCCCTCATTTAAAGAGTGTTTAGTGTCATTCGGGGACGAATGTTCCTAAGAGGGGGATAATGTAACATTTCCGAAATCCCAAAGTCATGTGATAAGACTTAAATAGGCTCCTTAAGGTCTAAACCATTGTTTCTATCCAAATTAGGCGTAGATGGAATCATTGAAGTGCTTTGGAACCAAAACGTCCATAACGCCCGGTAAGTTGGTTCATAAGAGGGCTAGAGTGTCCTTTTAGTTTGATCATGTTAAAGAGTCGGAATTTAGTAAAAGTTTGTAACAATGGGTGTAACACATAGTGTGGGATGGTTTCGTGTTGAAAAAGTCAGGGTACGACTCTTCGAGGATCAACTAAGGGCCCTAGAGGAGGACCCTTGAAACAGTAGGCCACGACGCACCCAATGATGGGGCGTCACAAGCACGACGGGGCGTCGAGGCCACCGTCGTGCCAGCCTTAGCTGCTGGGAAGAAAGCCTCCGCCTGCACAATCTCTGCAGCGCGACAGACGTGCAGGATAGAGGGGTCCTGTCCGTCACGCCCACGACGGCTCGTCGGCGGGGAGTCGTCGTGGAAGGGCCTGCAGTGTTTTCAGGGATTCAAGTTTTTAGTGAATTATTGTATTAAGTGTCTTAGGGGTAATTAAGGGGTTAAGGGAAGACTAATTAAGTGACATAAGACCCCACTATAAATACCAACCTTGATTAACCTAATCACAATTCTCTAAACAAAACTCTCTTCCTTCTCTCTACTTTCTCTCTCTATTGGAAGACTCCATTGGAGAACAACTTCGGGAGATCATTCGGGGCTGATTTAGCACGAAATTCACCATCAAAATGTCATCAAACCTTAAGGTATGGGATCTAATTCACCTTTGATACTTCTTTCCTCAAAGGGCTTCTTCAAAGATTTTCCAAAAGTTGAGTTTCATATGGGTTTCATCTAATTTCGAGTTTGTTGTTATGAATTGAGTTGTTTATGTATTCTTTGGGCTATAATGAATAGATTATCATGCATTGTAGCTTGATTATGATGAATTGATTTGGTTTGGTCTAGATTGTGGGAGATGACCCTAACCCTTAACCCTAGGTATTGGGATTGATATGAATTTGGGTTGGATTGATGTAATTGATCTAATTATTTGTTAAATCATCTTTAATGGTTGTAATTGCATTTATCATGAGTATATTGTAATGAATGGAAGTTCTTCATTTCTATTTCTTGAGTATTGAATATAGGGTAAGAAGATAGACTTTGATATCATGTTACCAAGTTTTGATTTAGTATTGCCTTGTGGTATAATGCTTTCTCTTAAATTAGTTCTTATGTTGACCATTGAATTACATTTGTATGATGACCCAAATTGGGTTGGTCTATGGAAAAGTATTGGTAAGGCCCTTATCGTTGAACTATGGAAAAGTATTGGTAAGTCTTGATTATCCTAATCCTTACTTCAAATTGTGAATTAATTGTCATCAAGTGATAAGGTTGTGTTGAAGTATACCTTGTTTAAGGTGATAGGTTGGTATGATGATTGAATTGAAATGCTTAGGTTGGTTGTGAGGTTGCCTAGGAGTACATGATATAGGGAAGTTGTTATGTAAAGATGTGCCCTATTGTGATGAGATGTGTAAGGGCTAACTTCACCTATATGAATTTTTAATGAATGGATTATTTCTCATACAAATCTTATCGAGCTATGATGATGAATATACAAGGGTTTGACCCTATTATCTAAACTAATTGAGAAGATTAATAAAGTATTAAAGACTTCTCTAAATGGGGACTTAGCTTAGCACCGACCGAACTTGACAATGGGAGGTGATGACTTATCCATAGAAGGAAAGAATCATCCTAAAGTTGCCCATGTGATGTTAACTCCCTTGTTTATGGGACATGTCATTTAAGGGATTCCCATGAGGAGCGGCCCACTTTACCTAATGGTATGAATAGGGATATCCACCTCTTAGTTCTTGAACTATGTTGCCACCATAGGATACTAGCTAGTGGATCCACTTAGATAGCTACGTTTACGTTAGGTTCTACTTTGGACGGTAGACCACCTTCCATCGGTGTAAGGTTTCATGACACCGGATTCCATATTTGCTCATGTGGTATATGTCGGTTAAGGCAAGGTTTCCCTAAACTAAAAGGAATGAATAAGATATAGACTAATCGAAGTAACTTGAAAGGGTTTGGCTATAGCTTAGGTAGGGGTATGGGACTCTACTTAAGCCTTGCACTAGTTGGCCTTGATGGGAGCTTTGAGAGGTCAATATTATGTATGTAAAGTAGTGATGTAATGTAAATGACTTTGTACATTGAATAACATGCTTATAAGTATAAGGTTGTTGCTTTTGATTAAAGAAGAATGTTTTCATGAAATGGAAGAGTATGTTAGGTAAGGTTGATTGCTAATTGTAGTCTTGATAGGTTACTTGATTAAGTAAGAGTTATGGGAATTTACTTGATCATTGCACTTGTGACTTTATGAAGGGTATATTTAGTATGTTTTGCTTTACTATGCTTCACTCGTATACATGTTTTATAATGAT
The DNA here is from genome assembly GCA_016801875.1 of Solanum sitiens. NCBI lineage: Eukaryota > Viridiplantae > Streptophyta > Magnoliopsida > Solanales > Solanaceae > Solanum > Solanum sitiens. The sequence goes on along the minus strand of JABWTJ010000048.1, from coordinate 3,703,052 downwards.
TTTCTTAAATGTCCCTTTTTAAGTATATTTGATTAATAATTGTATATGTGGTTCCATACTTAGTACATGTGGAGTACTAAACCCATTTCTTTCCCTTTTCCCAAACATTTTAGGTTCGTATCGTTGATCTTGCCCCAAATTTCTGGAAAGGAAGACTTGGATCTCTAACCATCCAAGTGGTAGGTCCTCATTCTCCCGAGGGCGTTGCCGACATCTTACTCCTATGTTACTTAGTTACTATAATTCTGTTTTGACTCATTTACTCATTTGAGACGATGTTGTATATGGCCTATATGTGGCTTCTTGTATTGATGTAGGGCTATGCCCAAGATTTATTGTCTTTGATAGATGGTTTATGAGATGAGACGGCTTTTATGACTATTACTTCTCTATTTATAAATGTGTGAAATAAAAGTAGAAGACTATGTAATCTTCGTATATGAACAAGTCTATGTATACTTGATATAAATATGACTATGTGTATGTAGAGGTCTATGTAAACCTCCGAGTAGTTATAGAAAAAAAGTTTTAAATTCCTTCACATTTTAATCGATGAATGCTATGACGAGGCTAAGAGGCTTGTCTTAGTTCTCAAAGAGGACGACGACGCCGGTTACGTCTAGGGGGTAAACCCTAATGTCACAAATCCTCCTAACATCAAGATCATTGTAACCTAACACATAGGCTAAATCGAGAGTTTGAAGGGAGCATGGGTTCATCATGAAATTGGATTGAATTAATCATGAAAAAAGTATATAATAATGAAATTATCACAATCATGCTTTTGAAAACGTTTTGAGAAAGAACCCATGGCTAGATTGTTAGATAGGTAATGTGATCACAATTTCTCTTTGAAAAGCTTTGAAGGAGCTCTCTAGATGAATGGATATCTAAAGATGAAGGATCAGCATACCTTAATGTATAATAAAACCACGAAAACATGATAAATAATCCATGAGAATCAAATATCCAAGCTGTTCTTGAGCTCCATCTCCAATGGAGGTTTCTAGAGAGGATATTTTGGAGAGGGAAGTCTAATTTTGAAATCATTCATTGGGAATGGGGTTTTCATGTTTTAAACTAACTTAATATACCCAAAATTAACCAAATAAACAGCCTAGGGTTAGGTTAGGACGTGGGGTGAATTTCCCATTCACCCCTTAATGAAGCAGCATGCAGGGTGCAGACTAGAGGCTCAAACGACGGGCAGCCATCGACGCCCAGTAGGTCAAACGACGGACCATACAGCTGGCTGCTGTTTCGGTCTGAGGCTTTTCCACTGGCTTGAGCCTTCACCAGTGTAAGTGTTTGACGACTCCTCCTCATCGACGGAGGTCAGCCTACTGACCATCTTTTGCAAGCGTTGGTAGACACTCCCAAGGCAGTGTCTAGGCAGTCTTTGGGTCATCCTCGAGGGTCTTTTGCGGGGCCTTACGGGAGTCGTGCCCAGAAGTTTCCAACGTAAATACATAACTTAAAATTTCAATGACCTTACATACCAGTTTGAGCATCAGACAACACTCGCAACACATCCAAACATGCTATGCACAGTCAAGTCACACATGCACGTCTCAAGGGCTAACTTTCAAACGTCTTGGACGTTCTTAAACGTTTGACTTCCAAATGACTTAAAATAAATCATACTTGCTTTAAAACACTTAATAAACATTTTAACAAGCTTATAGGAACATGTGAGGATCTAGATACCCTAACTCATTTTGGGGGTCTGATGTACCGTGGTTTAACGGTACTTTCAATGCTTTTTCCTTAAGTATAGTGTTTTTCTAGGGCCTTTTTGTAGTAATTTTAATGTATTTATGTCTGTGTTTTGCAGGAAAGTTGTCCAAAATAGAAATACAGAAGGCTGTGCAGAAATCAGTGCATAAGTGACCCACGAAGCCATCGACGGCTCGTCATCCCATCGACGGACCATAGGTGGTGACCGTCGATTGAAGGTTCAAGCATCTGGCAGCAACTTGGGGAATTCTGACCAAGTGTGGGGCTACAGAAGGATCGACTGTCCACCGACTGATCGACGGACGATGGACCATGCTGGCAAATCGTCGATGTGATCAGAGACTGTCTGAGTACTAGTGTTGAAGAAAAGCTAAGTATCGAACGACGATAAGCATCGACGGACTGTAAGTTCATCGACAGACTGTGTTCGATTGGTGCAAAATAATAACTAAGTCATACATCGAATATGATGCTTAATATGAAGTAAATGTAAGGGTTATTAACTTAGACACACGTAGCCAGACCAAGGTATGAGGTGAAATTCTTTAAATGCCGGACCAAGGATTTAGAGATACCTAACTTATCACTTTGCATGCAAGACACTGGGAAGGAATTTTTATAGCTAGGATTACCGCGTTATGAACCTATGGGGAACACTTACACCCTAGTTTCTCTCACAACTTGATAAACACCAAATATTTAATCTTGCTACTTGTTTTACTTAGAAATAATTAAACACTCTTGTTTCACAAAACCCCCCTTTTTATTAAATGTTTTTGGAAATGACTTGACTAAATAGACGTAATTGTATATTGAAGTTAAGCATAAACCATTTTACTCGTGGGATCGACTACAACCTACTTGTTGAGTTCTTTACTTGATACAACCGCTTATACTTCTGTAAAGAAGTGTAATTTGAGCGTATCAAATTTTGGCGCCGCTGTCGGGGAAAGTGGCTTTTAGATTAACTATAAGCACATTACCGAATTTTAGTCAACAATTTCCTAATTTTAATTTTTCTTTTTCTTTTTATCTCCCTTAGGTCTAGCTCTAGTGTATGCCAAGTACACAAGGCCGAGGAGAACCAACGCTTCCATATGATCCTGAACTGAATCGGACGCTCCACAGAATGAATAACCAACAGAATCCTGGTAATCCTGTCGATCAGGTCAATCGTCAACCTCCACCACCGGTAGATGCTTATAATCAAGTGGTTGTTGATAATCCACTTGATGATGCTTTGAGGAGGTAACCTCCCATACCACGCCCTCAGGAGTTCAATAGGGGAAACATTCATATCACTGACTCTGATCGGCCTCTTGTCCTACCTTCTATACCACAGGGTCACACTTTCATGGTAACTAGTATCTTGATGCAGATGCTCACCACCAGAGGGTTGTTTTCGGGGCTACCATCTGAGGATCCACATGCTCACATCGCCAAACTGAGGTCGGTGTGTAAGAGTTGTGTAGGGAGGCCAGACATGGACATAGATGTCATCGGTTAAAGAGTGTTCCTCTCTCACTGATGGGACAGGCTGCGACATGGTTTACCGAGTTGCCTTATAATTCGATCTATACTTGGGACCAGTTGAGGGATGTGTTCCTAGCACGTTACTATCCTGTCTCTAAAAAGCTCAACCACAAATATAGACTGAACAACTTTGTGGAATTACCTGGGGAGTCGGTGAGTAGCTCTTAGGATAGATTCACCTCATTCGTAAGAAGTGTCCCAAACCACCGCATTGATGATGATTCATTGAAAGAATAATTCTATCGGGGGAAAGATGAAAATAACAAGGCAATGCTTGATACGATTGCAGGTGGTTCTTATGGTAAGTGCACTTATGCAGAGATCGCAGAGAAGTTAGAGAAAATCTCCCGCTACAATAAAGCTTGGAACACTAGGAAGTCGGATAGTGGGAGTAACACCTTTGTAGTGCAAGCTACACAAAATCCGACCGCCGATGAGATTTGTGAAGAGATGGCGCAAATGAGAACTGAGCTCAGGTTGGTTTTGAAACATGTCACTGGAGGTGCGAAAAAGGTAAATGCAGTGAATTATTTGACTAAATCACCACCGCCAAGTGATGAGTACTTCTATGAAGAGGATTCTTATGCAGTGAATGAGCAGACGGGGGGTTTCCGACCTAACACCCAAGGATCCAATCAGGAAAATTGGCGCCAAGGTCAAGGAAATCAAGGTCGGAACTATGTGAATTACAATAGAGAAGGCCATTATGTTCGAGAAGGAAACTACAACCGCGACAACAACTTCAAACGGGGTAACTATGGTAACAAAAATGATCGAAGTGGGCCCTATATTCTTCCTCAAAATTAGGAAGCTGCTCCTAGGGATGGTGGAGGTAGTATGGCGCGAGTTGAAGATAGGTTACAAAAGATGATGAGGATGTTTGACGCTAGTGATGAGCATTCCAAGGAGTTGAGAGGTGGTTTGGCTAATATTGGGCAAAAGGTGGATGCACATGCAGTCTCAATCAAGCATCTTGAGTTTCAAATGGCCCAATTGTCTACAACGGTGAACCCTCATCAACTGGGTACTCTTCCTAGCAACACCGTCCATAATCTGAAAAATAATGGACATTGTATGGAAATCACTACTCGAGGGGATAAGCAAACCATTGATCCACCTATGTCGTCTGGCGTAGATGATGGGGTGAGAAAAGATGATGAGGTAGTAGAAGCTAGTGGTGAGTTGGTAGACGAATCGGTTAAAGAAGCAGAGATTCCGAAAAAGGTTGTCCCCGTGCCTAGACCACTACCACGATTCCGGGAAAGATTGGTGAAGAAGACTGAGGATGGTAAATACCGGCATTTTATTACTATGTTGAAACAACTTTCCATCAATGTCCCTTTGATAGAAGCTCTTGAGCAAATGCCCGGTTATTCCAAGTTTATAAAGGATATGGTGACAAAGAAGAGATCGGTAAGTTTTTAAGATGATGACCGAATGCAACATTGTAGTACTATTGCTACAAGGTCTCTTGTGCAAAAAAAGGAAGATCCGGGTGCTTTCACTATTCCATGTACCATCGGGTTGTTACACTTTGCTAAAGCACTATGTGATCTACGTTCAATCATAAATCTCATGCCTCTCTCTATTCACAAGAAATTGGGTTTGGGTGACCCAAACCCCATAGTGATGCGGTTATTGATGGCCGATCGAAAAATGAAGAGGCCTGTTGTGATACTTCATGATGTATTAGTTAAGGTGGATTCATTTATATTTCTGGCCGATTTTGTGATTCTTGACTGTTAGGTGGATTTTTAGGTGCCTATAATTCTTCTGAGGCCGTTCCCTGCTACTGGTCGAGCCTTGGTTGACATGGAAAAAGGGAAGATGAAGTTTTGGTTAAATAATGAAGAAGCAACCTTCAACATTTGTAGGTCCATGAAGCAGAATGTTGAGCTCCAAACGATATCTGTTATATCTTATAGGGTTGAGAGTCTGTCTGAGGTACAAATTGAAGAGCGCCTTGGTGTTGAGGCACTAGTTGTAGTGATCATAAATTTTGAGAGTGATGGTATTGAAGAGTATGGGTCAGTGGTTGCGGCATTTGATTGAGGTGAATATCGGTTCAAACCTAAGAAATTGGAGTTAGATATGAAACATCGCTAGTCTCCACCCGCGAAACCATCAATTGAGTAGGCTCCAAAATTAGAGCTTAAGGCTCTACTGCCTCATCTGAGGTATGTATTCTTGGGAGAGATGACACTTTGCCGGTAATTATTGCGTCCGATTTGAATGTGCAACAAGTAGATTGTTTGGTGGAAGTATTGAAGAGGTTCAAAAGAGCTATTGGGTGGACTGTTGCAGATATTATTAGGATCCCTCCAGGTATTTGTTCACACAAAATCCAACTCATGCCCGACCATAAGCCAAGTATTGAGAACCAGAGACGTTTGAATCCACCTATGCAAGAGGTAGTAAAGAAGGAGATTATTAAGTGGTTGGATGTCGGAGTCATATATCCCATCGCCGATAGTAGTTGGTATGCCATGTTCAGTGTGTACCCAAAAAGGGGGGAATGACAGTAGTCCCTAATGAGAAAAATGAGCTTGTTCCAATGGGCTGGTGACCGGATGGAGAGTTTGTATGGGTTATCGGAAGTTGAATACATGGACTGAGAAGGACCATTTTTCTATGCCCTTCATGGATTTGATGTTAGATAGGCTTGAAGGAAAAAGGTGGTATTGTTTTCTTGATGGCTACTCGGGTTACAATCAAATATCTATTGCACTGGAGGATCAAGAGAAAACCACCTTTACTTGCCCTTATGGGATTTTTGCATTCAAGAGAGGATGCCTTTTCGGTTGTGTAATGCACCGGCCACTTTTCAAAGCTGTATGATGTCGATATTTTCTGATATGGTGTAGGACACTATTAAGGTGTTTATGGATTATTTTTCAGTTGTTGGTGACTCCTTTAATCGTTGCTTGAGTCACTTGGCAGAAGTCCTCAAAAGGTGTGAAAATTGCAACCTTGTGCTAAATTTGGAGAAATGTCACTTCATGGTGAAAGAGGATATTGTATTTTGCCATCGTATCTCAGAGAAGGGGATAGAGGTTGATCGAACAAAAGTAGAGGTTATTGAGAGACTTCCTCCACCTAGCTCTGTAAAAGGTGTGAGAAGTTTTCTTGGGCATACGGGCTTCTATTCGGATATTTATTAATGATTTTTTCAAAAATTGCACAACCTCTGTGCATGTTACTTGAGAAGGAATGTAAATTATATTTTGATGAATCCTATCTGAAGGCATTTGGAGAGTTGAAGGAGAAGTTGGTGTCTGCGCCCATAACTATTTCCCCAGATTAGAGTAAGCCATTTGAGGTGATGTGTGATGCTAGTGGGGTTGCTCTTAATGTGGTGTTGGTACAAAGAAGGGATAAAATCCTTCACCCCATTTATTATGCTAGTAAGACACTGAATGAAGCACAAAAGAACTACACGGTGACTGAGCAAGAGCTCCTTGAGGTGGTATTTGCTTTCGAAAAAGTTTGCTCCTATTTGCTTGGCACAAGAGTTATAGTGCATACTGATCATTCCGCTTTGAGGTATTTGATGGCAAAGAAGGATGTGAAACCAAGGTTGATAAGATGGGTGCTACTATTGCAAGAGTTCGATTTCAAGGTGAAAGATAGAAAAGGGACCAAAAATCAAGTTACCGATCACTTGTCCAGATTAGAGGATGAAGCTATCCAAAAGTTGGGTGAAAAGGCCTAAATTGATGACACCTTCCCAGACGAGCATGTATTGGCCACTTCTAATGACTTGATTCCATGGTTCGCTGATTTTGCGAATTATCGGGCTAGTGATATCGTCCCATTGGACTTGTCCTTTCATCAGAGGAAAAAGTTCATGAATGATGTGAAAAAGTTCTTTTGGGATGAGCCTTACTTATACCGGAGTTGTGCTGATGGGCTTATTTACTACTATGTGCCAGAAATTTAGATGCTGAGTGTTTTGGAGGCATGCCATTCGTCGCCTGTGGGTGGGCATCATAGTGGTATGCGGACTGCCCATAAGATTTTGCAGTGTAGGTACTATTGGCCAACCATCCACCAAGATGCTCATGAGTTTGCCAAGGCATGTTATAGGTGCCAAAGAGATGGAGGTATTTCGAGGAGGCAAGAGTTCCCTTTGAATCCCATTCTAGTAATTGAGTTGTTTGATGTATGGGGTATTAATTTTATGGGCCCGTTTGTGAGTTCTCATGGGATGAAATATATTCTTATGGCGGTGGATTATGTGTCAAAATGGTAGAAGCCATAGCACTTGCCAACAATGAAGGGAAGAGTGTTATCGCGTTCTTGAAAAAGAACATATTTTCCAAATTTCGCACACCTAGGGCCATTATAAGTGATGGGGGGTCGAATTTTTGCAAAACGTTGTTCAAAGGGCTCTTGGAGAAATATGGGGTTCACCACAATGTAGCCACCCTGTACCATCCACAAACTAGTGGGCAAGTTTAGGTGTCCAACAGAGAAATCAAGCAGATCATGTCAAAAACGGTGAATGCTAATAGAACGGATTGGTCAAGGAGGCTTAATGATGCTCTTTGGGATTACCGGACAACATACAAGACTCCCATAGGTATGTCTCCATACCAACTTGTATATGGGAAGACTTGTCACTTGCCGGTTGAGTTAGAGCACAAGGCCATGTGGGCGATGCAGAAACTGAAGATGGATTGGAATGAAGCAGCGGAACAAAGACTAAATGGGTTGAATGATCTTCATGAGTTTTGCTTAAAAGTATATGAAAGTTCATCCCTCTACAAATAGAAGATGAAGAAGTACCATGACCAAAAGATTGAGAAACGCGCATTTGCAGTTGGGGACTTGGTGCTTGTGTTTAACTCTAGGTTGCGCTTGTTTCTAGGCAAACTCAAGTGCAAATAGACTGGTCCATTCTTGATCACTAAAGTGTTCCCACATGGTGCGGTAGAATTGGAAAACAAGGAGGGTGCAAGGTTCACGGTAAATGGGCAAAGAATCAAGATCTCCCTCGGGCATGCGGAGAGTGCAAATGAAGTGGTTGAGGCATATCACCTTGATGAAGTCTGAGTAATCAAGAGTCTTGCGTCCTGCCGCGACATTAAATCAAGCGCTTATTGGGAGTTAACCCAATGTGTATCCTCTAGCCAACAATAGTTTTTTTTCTTTTCTTTGTAGGAATAGTTGCATTCTTTTGGTTTTACTCAATGTCATGTGTCAATTTTCTTTCACTTCTTTTAGACTATTGGCTAGAGATTAGTTTAGGGTCCGTGTCTAAAAAGTGTCCAGAAAATACAAAAAGAATGGCTTATTGGGTGCTCAATGTGCAGGAACCAATCCACAAGAATTCTGTAGAAATTGGTCTGGTGCACAGATCTACGGACCAACCGACGGGCCGTCGTCCTATCGACGGACCTTCGATGGTGTCCATGCATCCCAGGTATGTTTTACAATTTTGTCTAAGTTAGGGCACAATCGACAGACCAGTCGACAGAACGTCGACGGGGAATCGTTAGTTCACTAAAACCACTGACCCGGTAACAACCTGAAAACGACTATGCTATGTAAGACCTAAACGTACCTAGAATGCATAGGTTAGACTGGGTTCCAACGGGTTGATGCGCGTGGAACCAGACCTCTTAACCTATTCACCAGCCAAGCCAACCAACTTGGTGAGTTAGTTGAGCTACGCAGGGTTGGTTCCAGCCATGTAGTGTACCCGAATAATAGGATTCACCCGGATGAGTCTTAACTGGACTTAGATGGTTAGTTCTAGGATTTAAGGGTTCTAGGGGTATAAAGGTAATTTCGGGGCTAGGGGTAGTATAGTAATTACCCTAGTCTGATATTTAATTAATTAAATTAGGTTTTAAGTAGTCAAAATGGGTCAAAGCTCGGTGGTCAAACCCGAGATTGACCGGGTCCTCTCCACTCGGGTTCAAGCCGAGTTGGAGACATTTTGATTAATGATTTAAAATCATCTTTCATGCGAAATTAGGGTGAGGGATTAATGGTCATTTCACTTAATGATTTATTATCAGATTTTTAAAGTTTGAATTGAGAGTCCTAGTTGACTAAGTCTAAACTACCTCCCCTAATCCTAAGCCACGATAATCACTAGTGAAGTATTCTGTTCTTTGCACATTCATGTTCATTCACAAAAGGAAAAAATAAGAAGGGGCATTAAAGTAACTTAATATATAGATTATAATCTGATTTTATCATTTAAATTGTGTTGAATAAGTCAACAACAAACTTCCAAGGAAAGAAGTACACGACCTCCACTAGGAGTGTACTCAATGTGCACTCTTAATTCGTTATCTCTTCTAAAAACGTTTTTCAGCTTTATTTTACAATTCAAAAATAAAAAAAATAAAGTAAGCCTACTGATTCTAAAGAGTTCTAGGCTGCATTCATCAAAAACAAAAACAATAAAATTGTACACCTAAGTGCTTTAAGAAATCACGTAAAGAACTTCACTTGGAAACAAGAATCAAATCTCGGAAGAAAGGTTTGTGTGTGGGTGGATACGTGTGGTTGTGGCTGGTTGTAAAGGCTAAAAAGGTATGGGTTTTCTTCTCTCTTGGTCACTTTCGCAAGAGTCCCCTAAGGTTCAGTACGTATTCCAATCGAAAAACTAAGGTTGTCCCATTGCATGCCCCTGTCATTAGATCCTCTGAAAAGTTGATGCATGCGTTGGTATGTTTGCTGGTAAACAATCTTAGGAACGTTTGTGATTGTGTGTAATGTGATGTTTCCGGACAGCGTATGATCATTTTATGTGTGTCCAACTGTATGTATGTTTTATGTACACAATAATGCTAAATATCATGAGAAGCATATTACAGATTGTTTTCAAGAATGTGGTGAATTAGGTTCTATGTATTTGTTGTGTTATTAACATATGATGATGAAATCGTGATGTTCATGAACAATAAAATAAGAGTAAATTCCTTATCAAATTGGTTAAAAGTTTATGTAAAACTCTAAACTAAACGCCTAACCTAAATGCAAAGAAAGTAAATTAAAGGCATATGTTAATTGAGTATAGTTTTGGTTATTCACTAGTAAAAATGAAGAAAAATATATGCTGCCATTGAGGGTGGAATTCGAGACCTTAAGGTCCTAATACTAAGAGATTAAGCCTTAAAATAAAAGAAAAGAAAATAGGGTGATAGAGGGGATTCGAACTTGGGTAGGTTGAAGAATCCTTAAATTAAAAGAAAAAGAAAATAGTGAGGGAGGGGGGATTCGAACTCGGCTCCTTGGCCAAGGGTTTGAGATACATAAATCTCACACCAAAATAAAATAATAAAAATTGAGGCCACTGGGATTCAATCCCAGATCCTCTTGGCCGAATAAGTGAAGTCATCTAGCACTCTAAATAATTAAAAATAAAGTGTTGCCTAAGGGATTCAAACATGGGTCCCTTGACTGAAATTGTGAGACACATTAAAATGAAATAAAATGCAGCCACTAGGGATTGAACTTTGGTCCGTTGGCTGCATGTGTAAAATGCATAAGTCTTACACAACATATACTTAGATTGTCATGAAACACTTAGTCAATTATGAGTAACCCGAATTGGGTAAGACCATGATTTAATGGTAAGATTATTAAATGAACATTCACGTAATGAGGTGAGTAATTATATTATACTATGATGCTAATGAAAGTAGTGACAACATGATAAGAGGCTAAGATGAATGGTGATACAAGTCTCAACCAAGCCTAAGTAAAGTTCACCAAAAGTACTCACCTAAGAGAGTGTGGAATATTAAGAGACAAGTCTCAATCACATTCTATATGTAAGTGTAAGGACAATTCACACTTAATACGTAAAGAAGAGATGAGAAATCATCTAATGAGATATTAATACCTCATGCTAAGAAGCAAGCTTCGATGATGTATGAGTTTAATGTAAATAGGAACTTTAAACTAAGCACCGATAGGCTAGCTATGAGTTGTGATGCCTTCCTTCGGGAAGGGCAGAGGTTCACATAAATCTCATGAGATGAGAATGTCCACCAAGGTGGGTATGGGTCTCCTTAAATCTCCTCGTCTTTGGATTATGTTGTAAACATAGGGAACTAGCTTGGTTCGAACCCATTAAGCTAGCATGATTTGGTTTCACTTTGGCCAGTGACTCCACCTCTTTTCGGTGTGGGGGAGACACCGGATTTCATGATGCTCACATGATCTATGTCGGTTAAGGTTGAATTTCCTCAAAGTATGAAACATAATGAAATGAACAATACCGAAGGTGTTTGTGCAAGACAATCAGGAGGTCAGACCGGACTCAAGTATTGACATTATTTCATTCTTGGTCATTGCACTTCATGATCACGATATGAGTCTGAAACTTCATCTTAGGTATAGATGGTGTTCACATCAGCCTATGAATGAATGAAATGAATAATGTGAAGTACAAATGAACGAATGAAGCAGGCTCTGTGTATGCTAAATGAGATCCTCGGATTGAGATCCCATATGTTGTGTTACGACCGAAGTTTAGACCCCAGACGCGACCGGCGTCGTTAACCTCTCAGAGGTCGCAGACAAACCTACTTACATCATTCTTACTTCATCTAGGTTACGTTTAGCGGAAAATTTGAAACATTTTGTTTCTTAACATGCATAAAGATCATTCTACTTACATTCATAATGTTCACAATCAACCATCTAACAATAAGATTATCAACTGAAAGAAATAGTTCAATACTGCATTAAATGTATAATTTACAAAATGGCACCAATACAATGTCTGAAATAAAATGGAACGAAACACTAGTGGAACATACTCCACTAGCTAAAGCCTACATCAAAGATCAATTGTAACGGTAGACATCCTCGAAAGCATGAGGGCCTACCAAGTCCGAATGAAAGCTCCATGTCCGAATAGTTGCAACGTCAACCTGTAAGCTCTAACGTCCACATGTGCCTGCACCTAAAATATATAGTTGTATGGTATTAGTACACACTTGTACTAAGTATGGGTATATGGAAGCACACACCAAGGACATGCATGAGGAAGAATAGCTCTTTCCTAACAACATGATTATGGAAAGTCAAGTCAGTGGACTTGCCAAATTGAGATTAGGAAAGTTAGTGAACTTTCCATATTTGGATTAGGAAAGTCAATGAGCTTTCCAAATTTGTAATAGGAAAGTCGTGCCATGAGAGTAACATGCATCATCATACTTATCATATTGCACACAGCACATAACATCTTACACGTAGCACATATCATATTGCATATAGCACATGACATCTTTCATATCATTCATTCATATGCCATTAGACCTTGGAATCATGGACTTCACATTAAGACTTCCCAAAATGAGGGCTCAACATATGGGACCTCAACTAGGGAGTCTTCTTTAGAAAACACAGAGTCTGCTTTATTCATTCATACGTACTTCATTTCATTCATTCATAAGCTAGTGTAAACACCAGCTATACCTAGGATGTAGTTTAAGACTCTCGTCGGGTTTGCTATGCAATGATCAAGAATAACCTAATGTCATTACTTGAGTCTAGCTCACCTCTGATTATCCTACCTTAACACCTTTGGTATCATTCATTTCATTATGTGCATCATTTGAGGTTGGCCTCATTCATTCATTGGGAACTTTAACTTTAACCGACATAGATCATGTGAGCATCATGAAATCTAGTGTCATGAAACCCCACACCAAAAAGAGGTGGAATCACCGGCCAAAGTGACCCAAAACATGCTAGCGTACATGGGAATTTAACCCCTCCAGATCCCTATATTGGTAGTATAGGTTCGAAGACTAGGTGATATAAGGAGACCCATACCCGGCATGCTGGACAGTCTCATCTCATGAGAGTTACCTGAACCTCTACCCTTCCCGAAAGAAGGCATCACCGCTCATAGCTAGTCTATCGGTGCTCAGTATAAAGTTCCATTACATTCAACTCATACGTCATGGAAGCTGGCTTCTAGTATGAGGACATCACATCTCAATAGATGATTTCTCATCTCATCATTAGTATTAAGTGTGTTAATCTCAATACTTTCATTAGAGTGTTCATAGAGACTGGTCTCTTCTTTAACTTTACACTCTCATAGGTGAGTACGTTTTGGTAACATTTACTTAGGATCATTTGAGATTGTTCTCATATTTTACATTAGCCTCATATCATGTTGTCACCACATTCATTAACATTAGCACAATTGTTCTTCATAAATACTCACCCCATTTTACGTGAATGTTCATTTCATCATATGCCAATGTACTTGGCCATTTGTGTGTTTCACACTCTTACTTAACCCTTCTAGGGTTTCATTACATAATTATTCATTTCATCGTATGCCAATGCACTTGGCCATTTAGTGTGTTTTATACTCGTACTTAACCCCTCTAGGTTTACATCATTTCATTACATAATATTCATTTCATCGTATGCCAATACACTTGGCCATTTAGTGTGTTTTACACTCTTACCTAACCCTTCTAGGCTTATATCATTTCATTACATACATCTTAGGTTCACTTATTTTTTTAAACGTATGCTAGACTTATGTGTCTATACATACAAGCCATGAGGCTTCATTCATAGTTCGTTTAGTGACTCATATCTTCCTAAGATTATGTAGTAAAAGACTTATGCATCTTGTATGTATGCCAAGATCTCGATTTCGATCTAAGTAGGTGGCATTATTCTATAACATTTAATTTACGTATGACTTATGTATCAATACGGAATTTGGGCAAGGGAACACAAGTTCGAATCCCTTTGGACAATACTTACATTTTTACTTGATTTTATTTTTAGTCCACATGACATTGGGAACCCAAGATTGAGCTCCAACACATTCATTTTATTTTTCCCTTAGTTTTTCTCTTCATTTATTCGCTCAATGGGATTGAGAGGATGTGGGATCGAACTCCCACAACCTCATTTTCTTTAAATTTCTTTTTCTTTAAGCTCTCTCTTTTTGGCCGAGGGGTTGTGGGTTCGAACCCCCACAGCCCCTCTTTAATTTCTTTTAATTTTCCTCCTTGAATCTGCCTAGGAGGTCGTGGGTTCGATTCCCACGCCTCACAATTCTTTTCTTTTCATTTTTCCTTTCTCCTTTGAACTTGCTACAGCTTACTGAGGGGCGTGGGATCGATTTCCCACGACCCCATAGTTTTTAAGGAATTTATTTAACCTTCTCCTATGCTCCTATTTCGCTACTGACCAAAGGGTTGTGGGATCGATCCCCCACAGCCCCCTTTTTTTTTTAATTTAATCTACTGCAGGCGTAGAAGGACGTGGGATAGATTCTCCACGACCCGACTTTTTTTTATTATTTTCTGCATTCGCTGAGGGGCTTGGGATCGATTCCCCACGACCCCATATATTTTTTTTATTATTCGCAGGGGTCTTTCGTGTATTGAAACCCCACAACAGCACTTCGTATTATTCCCTTTTTTTTTCCTTGCAAATTTCGCTGATCACATCCCCCATATCGAGCCCCGCCTGAGACATTCCTTTTTTGTTTATTAATTAAGGTTGCTTTAGTGAGGTCTTGGTTCGATCCCTGCAGACCTCACTTTTTTTTCTTTTAATTTTTTTTGACGTCCAAAATTTCCAGATTCTTTCTAAAGCCTATTTCCAGGTTCTGGAAATTTATTCCACGATTTTTCTACACCTTTTTCATCAAATTACACATTAGTTCTTAGGGCAATTTCATGGTTCATTTATAATGTTTTAGGTGCATTTTCATGGATTCGTTTAGCCAAGAATTTCTCACTCAATCCAGCCACATAACGTTTCATATGATCATCACGACTTACCTTAGTTTATTCACGTAAAAATACAACCATAATACATTAAACTTTTTGGAGCATTTAACAGAGCACCTTAGACAGTGTAACATGCTTGCACACACACACTTGCACATAATTTCGAACACATGGGTTGTATTTCATATGATTTCAAGTACACAAACATAATCATATTCATCATGAAAAACATAATATACACCTAAATCTACCAGCAATCATACCCAAACTACGATTCATTGGGAGCTAGTGACAAGGGCATGCAAAAGGGGAAACAATCCTAGTTTTCCAATGAATAATATGAATCTTAAGGGGTCTCTTGGGAAAGGGACCAAGAGAGAAGAAAACCCATACCTTTTTTGACGTTAAACCCTTGAATTGCTTCCCAAAAACTTCACCCATGAACACGTCTAAGCCTCCTCAATATCAACTCCACTCGAATGACAACCTTCCTTAGCCTACTGTACAATTAACATTTGTTTTCTTGTGATTTTGTGTGAGTTTTTCAAGTGTGAAGAACTTGGTTTATTTTTTCTTCTATTGTATCTTATTTTGGCAGAGAATTTTCGTGTGAAAGAATAAGAGACATTGAGCGTGAGAGTTGAGAGATAGACGTGACAGAGTGGGAGTTATATTAGGCTTAGGAGTCTAGTTTAGGACTTAGTCAAATAAGGTTTAGTAAATTATTAAAAATTTGATTTTTATTTTATTTGAAATCAGCTAATGAATAATTATTATTAATTAATTACATTAATTCAATATATTAAATAAAAATCACGTTAATTCATTGATTCCACCTAGGTTCGAACCCGGGTGGAGCAAGACTTCACTTCAAGAGCTCAATTTCGGCTCTCTCTCCCCAAATTTCCCCTCCACCTTATTAATTAAATAATTAATTATATATTTAGGGTAATTACGATACTACCCTTAGCAAGGAAAAAGACTATTTTACCCCTAGACCCTTCAAACCTAAGATTTCCTCTTTTTATGTCCGGTAAAGACTCCTTCGAGTAAATCTTCGTATTCGAGAGACCTACATGGCTGGACCCAACCTTTCCTAGATCAAATAACTCCCCAAGTTAGTTGGTTTGGCTGTAGCAAGGGTTCCGAGGTCTAGTTCTACGCGCATCAATCCGTGTGAACCCGGTTTAATCATAGGCATTCTAGACCCATTAAGCATTACTTAGCATATCCATCTTTAGGGTTGTTACATTATCCTCCCCCCCCCCCTTAGGAACATTTGTCCACGAATGACACTACTACTATCTAGCGTAATGCCAGTCAAATCATAACATAATCACTATGCACAGTCAATCAATAGCAACAAAGAAAAGGAGAGATAAGTAAACTTTAAACTTAAGAGTAGGAAGTCTAACCTCAAGAGCTGAAAAGATGAGGGTAGCGGGATCTCATGTCGGCCTCAGCCTCCCACGTAGCACCCTCAACAATATGATTTCTCCACAATACCTTCACTGTGGCAATCTCCTTGTTCCTCAGCCGCTTGATCTGTCTGTCTAAGATCTCAACAGGTACCTCCTCATAGGACAAGTCTTCATTGACCCCCAAACCTTCCACAGGTAGAATCGATGGTGGATCACCTAGGCACTTTTTTAACATGGATACATGAAAGATTGGATAGACAGAAGCTAGCTCCGCAGGAAATGCCAACTCATAGGCCACCTCACCCACAGGCTATAGGATCTCGTACGGCCCAACATACCTCAGACTCAACTTCCCCTTTCTGCCAAACCTCATCACCCCCTTAATAGGTGATATCTTCAGATAGACCTGGTCACCAACATCAAACTCTAAGGGCCATTTTCTGTTATCTGTATATGACTTCTGCCGACTGTAAGCAGTAGCCAACCTGTCCCTAATCACTCTGACCTTATCTAAGGCCTCATGAATGATCTCTGGACCCAAAATTGATGACTCTCCAACCTCGAACCACTCAACTGGAGATCTACACCTCCTACCATACAGTGCCTCAAACGGTGCCATCCCAATGCTGGAGTAATAGCTATTATTATACGAGAACTCTATCAAAGGAAGATGGTCATCCCAGCTACCCCTAAAGTCAATCACACACGCTCTCAACATGTCCTCCAATGTCTGAATGGTGCGCTCTGCCTGCCCATCAGTCTGAGGATGAAAGGCAGTACTAAGCTTTACCTGCGTGCCCAAGCTCTTCTGGAAAGATCTCCAGAAATATAAAGTAAACTGAGTTCCTCTATCTAAAATGATAGACAAAGGAATCCCATGCCATCTCACAATCTCATCAATGTAGAGTCTCGCATAATCCTCGGCTTTGTAAGTAGACTTCACAGGGATAAAGTGGGCAGACTTCGTCATCCTATCCACAATAACCCATATGGAGTCATGCTGTCTCCTAGTCCTCGAAAGATCAACCACGAAGTCCATATTAATGGCCTCCCACTTCTAAGTCGGAACCTCAATAATTTGAGTTAGACCGCCAGGCTTATGATGTTCTGCCTTAACCTGCTGACAATTAGGACACTTGGCCACATATTCTGCAATGTCCTTCTTCATGCCATCCCACCAATAAATCTCCTTAAGATCATGATACATCTTTGTGGAACCTGGATGTATGAAATATCTGGAACCATGGGCCTCTGCAACAATCCTAGTCCGCAAATCATCCACATCCGGTACACACAGCCTGTCCTGATATTGAGGCTTAGGCCTCCTAGCATCACAAATACCCCTCTTTTTGCGGCTGTCCTCTACCTGCTGGACATGCACCATCAACCTGGAGAGGTCCATGTTATCATGGAGTATCGCAGACCAACACACTTCCTCCAGATCTCCGTTGATTCCTGTGAGGAACCTGCTCATCTCATCCCTTCTGTTAGATACAAGGGAAGTAACAAACTAGGATAATTTAATGAACTTCAGTACCCATCTCGTTCTTGTTGTTAGATAAAAGGAAAATAGCATACCTGGATAGTTTAACAAACTTCAGGGAATACTCCCTGACTGTCACAGATCCCTGCTTAAGTTTGATAAACTCCTCAACCTTTGCCTCCCTCATCTCCATGGGAAAGAATCTCTCCAGGAAGGCTGTATTAAATAGCTCCCAAGTGACTGGAACTCCGTCCACAGCTCGGCTATCCTGCCACATCTTGCACAAAGTCTGTGCAACATCCTTGAGATGATAGGAAGCCAGCTCAGCCTTCTCGATATTTGTGGCCCCCATAGACACCAAAATCTTATGCACCTCATCCACAAACTCCTGGGGGTCCTCTGAAGTCTTAGACCCTATGAAAATAGGAGGATTCATCCTCGTGAAGTCTCTCAACCTGTCAGCCATGCTACAAATCGGTGGGTTCTCCCTCTGAATATCCTGCCGGTTGACCGGTGCAGTCATAGGCTGGTCCTGCATAGTGATGGCCTGTGCCATCTGGACCAGAGATGCCCGCACCTCCGCATCAATCAACCCAGCTGGGTTAACCGGCATAGCCACTCCTTCAGCTGGAGCTTGGGGTGGAACCTGATCGCCCCCAGCAGCTACACCTCCTCTCCTCTGACCAATGGTTCTCCTAGTATTCATTCTCTGAAAACAACAAATATTAATGTTAGACAGGCTCATAACACCAAGAAATTAGACATTAGGAAAAGCACGATAAGATCAGAAGAAGGAAATTTTCCTACGCATCATGTAGTCTCTAATTCAGGATAGTGGTGCACTTCAATACGATGACTTAGAAACTACTCAATGTGGTTGATGTGAACTTATTATCCTCGGAATTTAACCTAGTGCTGTGATACCAACTTTATCACAACCGGAGTTTAGACCCCAGACGAGACCGGCGTCGTTGACCTCTCAGAGGTCGCAGACAAGCCTACTTACGTCATTTTTACTTCATCTAGGTTAATTTTAGCGGAAAATTTGAAACTTTTTGTTCTTAACATGCATAAAGGTCATTCTACTTACATTCATAATGTTCACAATCAACCATCATACATTAATATTATCAACTAAAAGAAATAGTTCAATACTGCATTGAATGTATAATTGCAAAAATGGCACCAATACAATGTCTGAAATAAAAACGGAACGAAACACTAGTGGAACATACTCCACTAGCTAAAGTCTACATCTAAGCTCGATAGTAACGGTAGACATCCTCGAAAGCATGAGGGCCTACCAAATCCGAATGAAAGCTCCACGTCCGGATAGCTGAAACGTCAACCTGTAAGCTCTAACGTCCACATGTTCCTGCACCTAAAATATAGAGTTGTATGGTATTAGTACACACTTGTACTAAGTATGGGTATATGCAAGCACACACCAAGGACATGCATGAGGAAGTATAGCTCTTTCCTAACAACATGATTATGGAAAGTCAAGTCAGTGGACTTGCCAAATTGAGATTAGGAAAGTTAGTGAACTTTCCATATTTAGATTAGGAAAGTCAGTGAGCTTTCCAAATTTGGATTAGGAAAGTCGTGCCATGAGAGTAACATGCATCATCATACTTATCATATTGCACACAGCACATATCATCTTACACATAGCACATATCATATTGCATATAGCACATGACATCTTTCATATCATTCATTCATATGCCATTAGACCTTGGAATCATGGACTTCACATTAAGACTTCCCAAAATGAGGGCTCAACATATGGGACCTCAACTAGGGAGTCTTCTTTAGAAAACACAGAGTCTGCTTCATTCATTCATACGTACTTCATTTCATTCATTCATAAGCTAGTGTAACACCAGCTATACCTAGGATGTAGTTTAAGACTCTCATCGGGTTTGCTGTGCAATGATCACGAATAACCTAATGTCATTACTTGAGTCTAGCTCACCTCTTGATTATCCTATCCTAACACCTTTGGTATCGTTCATTTTATTATGTGCATCATTTGAGGCTGGCCTCATTCATTCATTAGGAACTTTAACTTTAACCAACATAGATCATGTGAGCATCATGAAATTCAGTGTCATCAAAACCCCACACTGAAAAGAGGTGGAATCACTGACCAAAGTGACCCAAAACATGCTAGCGTACATGGGAATTTAATCCCGCTAGATCCCTATATTGGCAGTATAGGTTCGAAGACTAGGAGATATAAGGAGACCCATTACCGGCATTCCGAACAGTCTCATCTCATGAGAGTTACGTGAACCTCCACCCTTCCCGAAAGAAGGCATCACCGCTCATAGCTAGTCTATCGGTGCTCAATATAAAGTTCCATTACATTCAACTCATACGTCATGGAAGCTGGCTTCTAGTATGAGGACATTGTAGCTCAATAGATGATTTATCATCTCATAATTAGTATTAAGTGTATTAATCTCAATACTTTCATTAGAGTGTTCATAGAGACTGGTCTCTTCTTTAACTTTACACTCTCATAGGTGAGTACGTTTTGGTAACATTTACTTAGGATCATTTGAGATTGTTCTCATATTTTACAATAGCCTCATATCATGTTGTCACCACATTCATTAACATTAGCACAATTCCTCCTCATAATTACTCACCCCATTTTACGTGAATGTTCATTTCATCATATGCCAATGCACTTGGCCATTTGTGTGTTTCACACTCTTACTTAACCCTTCTAGGGTTTCATCTTTTCATTACATAATTATTCATTTCATCGTATGCCAATGCACTTGGCCATTTAGTGTGTTTTATACTCGTACTTAACCCTTCTAGGTTTACATCATTTCATTACATAATATTCATTTCATCGTATGCCAATACATATGGCCATTTAGTGTGTTTTACACTCTTACCTAACCCTTCTAGGGTTATATCATTTCATTACATACATCTTAGGTTCACTTATTTTTTTAAACGTATGCTAGACTTATGTGTCTATACATACAAGCCATGAGGCTTCATTCATAGTTCGTTAAGTGACTCATATCTTCCTAAGATTATGTAGTAAAAGACTTATGCATCTTGTATGTATGCCAAGATCTCAATTTTGATCTAAGTAGGTGGCATTATTCTTGAACATTTAATTCACGTATGACTTATGTATCAATACGGAATTTGGGCAAGGGAACCAATGTTCGAATCCCTTTGGACAATACTTACATTTATTCTTGATTTTATTTTTAGTCCACATGACATTGGGAACCCAAGATCGAGCCCCAACACCTTCATTTTATTTTTTCCTTAGTTTTTCTCTTCATTTTTTTCGCTAAATGGGATTGAGAGGACGTGGGATCGAACCCCCACAACCTCATTTTCTTTAAAAAAAAATTCTTTAAACTCTCTCTTTTTGGCCGAGGGGTTGTGGATTCGAACCCCCACTGCCCCTCTTTAATTTCTTTTAATTTTTTCCTTGAATCTGCCTAGGAGGTCGTTGGTTCGATTCCCACGCCTCACAATTCTTTTCTTTTCATTTTCCTTTCTCCTTTGAACTTGCTACAGCTTAGTGAGGGGCGTGTGATTGATTCCCCACGACCCTATAGTTTGTAAGGAATTTATTTAACCTTCTCCTATGCTCCTATTTCGCTACTGACCAAGGGGTTGTGGGATCGATCCCTCACAACCCCCTTTTTTTTTTTAATTTAATCTACTGCAGGCGTTGAGGGACGTTGGATCGATTCCCCACGACCCCCTTTTTTTTTTCTGCATTCGCTGAGGGGCGTGGGATCGATTCCTTACGAGCCCAGATACTTTTTTTACTATTCCCAGGGGTCTTCCGTGTTGTGGGATCGAAACTCTACAACAACACTTCGTTTTATTCCCCTTTTTTTTTCCTTGCAAATGTCGCTGATCCCAGCCCCCATATCGAGCCCCGCCTGAGACATTCCTTTTTGTTTATTAATTAAGGTTTCTTTAGTGAGGTCCTGGGTTCGATCCCTTCAGACCTCACTTATTTTTTTTTACGTCCAAAATTTCCAGATTCTTTCTAAACCCTATTTCCAGGTTCTGGAAATTTATTCCACAATTTTTCTACACCTTTTTTCATCAAATTACACATTAGTTCGTAGGGCAATTTCATGGTTCATTTATAAAGTTTTAGGTGCAATTTCATGGATTCGTTTAGCCAAGAATTTCTCACTCAATCCAGCCACATAACGTTTCATATGATCATCACGACTTACCTCAGTATATACACGTAATAATACAACCATAACACATTAAACTTTTTGGAGCATTAAACAGAGAACCTTAGTCACTGTAACATGCTTGCACACACACACTTGCACATAATTTCGAACACATGGGTTGTCTTTCATACGATTTCAAGCACACAAACTTAATCATATTCATCACGAAAAACATAATATACACCTAAATCTACCAGCAATCATACCCAAACTACGATTCATTGGGAGCTAGTACAGGGGCATGCAAAAGGGGAAACAATCCTAGTTTTCGAATGAATAATATGAATCTTAAGGGGTCTCTTGGGAAAGGGACCAAGAGAGAAGAAAAACCATACCTTTTTGACGTTAAACCCTTGAATTGCTTCCCAAAAACTTCACCCAAGAACACGTCTAAGCCTCCTCAATATCAACTCCACTCGAATGACAACCTCCCTTAGCCTAGTGTGCGATTAACGTTTGTTTTCTTGTGATTTCGTGTGAGTTCTTCAAGTGTGAACAACTTGGTTTATTTCCGCTTTTGTATCTTATTTTGGAAGAGAATTTTTGTGTGAAAGAATAAGAGAGATTGAGCGTGAGAGTTGAGAGATAGACGTGAGAGAGTGGGAGTTATATTAGGCTTAGGAGTATAGTTTAGGACTTAGTCAAATAAGGTTTAGTTAATTATTAAAAATCTGATTTTTATTTTATTATAAATCAGATAATGAATAATAATTATTAATTAATTACATTAATTCAATAGCGTAAATAAAAATCACATTAATTCATTGCTTCCACCTAGGTTCGAACCCGGGTGGAGCAAGACTTCACTTCAAGAGCTCAATTTCGGCTCTCTCTCCCCAAATTTCCCCTCCACCTTATTAATTAATTAATTAATATATATTTAGGGTAATTAAGATACTACCCTGAGCCAGGAAAAAGACCATTTTACCCCTAGACCATTCAAACCTAAGATTTCATCTTTTTATGTCCGGTAAAGACTCCTTCGAGTAAATCTTCGTGTTTGAGAGCCCTACATGGCTGGACCCAACCTTTCCTAGATCAACTACATCCCCAAGTTAGTTGGCTTGGCTGTAGCAAGGGTTCTGAGGTCTGGTTCTACGCGCATCAATCCGTGTGAACCCAGTCTAATCGTAGGCATTCTAGACCCATTAAGCATTACTTAGCATATCCATTTTTAGGGTTGTTACATGTTGGGCCTTCACTTGAGATGTCTTAATGCTACGTCCATGATTCCAAGGTCTCATGGAAATGAAATGTATACAATATGAAACATGAAATGTATATTATGTGAACCTATGTGTGTATGATGTGTGACATATTCATGGCATGACCTTCCCATTAGGAAATAGTAAAAGTCAAGAGACTTGACCTTCTAAGAAAGCATGTTGATTAGGAAGAGCCATCCTTGTTCATGCATTACCGTTATGTGTTGTTGCATGTACCCATACTTAGTACAAGTGTGTACTAATTCGATACAATATTACTATTTTAGGTGCAGGCTCAGGTGGACATTGAGGGTATCATTGCAGCTGTTTGGACTCAGAGATTTCATTTGGACTTGGTAGGTTCTCATGCATTCGAGGATGCTTACCTTTATATTTCTTGATTAGTAGTAGGTTTGAACTAGTGGGATAGGTTCCACTAGTGTTTCTTTCCTATTTTATTCAGACGCTTGTAATGATGCCATTTTGGCAAGTATTACTCATGACATGAGATTCCATTTCTTTCAAGTTGCGTGATATTATAATTAGATGGTTGATGTATAAGCAATGAACTTCCTTAAAGATATGCGTTTATATGAAGTCTATGTATACTTCAACTATAAATAAAAAGTTTTAAATTTTCCTCTAAAATTAACCGTATGAATGTGATGAATGCAAGAAGAGGCTTGTCTGTGACCTCTAAGAGGTCAACGACGCCGTTGCGATTCGGATTCCACAATTCGGGTCGTGACAAACTTGGTATCAGAGCTTCAGGTTAAATATCCAAGATATCAAGCTCATATCAACCACGTTAAGTAGTTTCTAAGTTATGGTAGTGAAGTGCACCACTATCATGAATTAGAGACTACATAATGTTTAGGAAATTTTCCCTTCTTCTACTCTTTATCGTGCTATGTGGAAATGTAACACGATTGTGTCATTACGAATCTAACTCTCTTCTTGTAACTATGTGTAGATAATGAATACGAGGAGAAATACAGGCAAGAGGGTAGGTAAGGCAGCTGCTGGAGGAAATCAAGTTCCTCCTCAAGCCCCAATTGTTGTTGATCAGGTGCCTGTCAATCCAGCTGAGTTGACAGATGGAGAAGTGAGGAATGCCTTGCTACAGATGGCACAGGCCATCACTACTGAGGCTCAAGCCATCACGGCTCAAGCCGCTAGAGAGGGTGATCCCAGAGAGAATCCTCATGCTGGCACCATGGCTAGCAGGCTGAGGGACTTCACCAGAATGAACCCCCAGCTTACTACGGATCCAAGACCCATGAGGATCCCCAGGAGTTCGTGGATGAGTTCCACAAGATCCTTTGTACCATGGGAGTAGATGAGGAGGCGAAGGATGAGTTGACTGCATATCAACTCAAGGATGTGGCACATATTTGGTACCGGATGTGGGCTAATAGCCGAGCACGTGGAGATGTTCCCATTACTTGGGATGTTCTCAAGACTGCATTTCTGGAGAGATTCTTCCCCAGAGAGAAATGATAAGACAAGGTTGAAGAGTTCATCAACCTGAGACGGGGAGGTATGTCAGTCAAGGAGTATTCCTTGAAATTCGTAAAACTCTCAAAGTATGCTTCTTATCTGGTGGCAAATAGCAGTGATGAAATGAGCAGGTTTGTGACTAGCGTGTCGGAGGATCTAGTGGAAGATTTTCGGGCAGCCATGTTGCATGATAACATGGATCTGGGCAGGTTGATGGTGCATGCCCAGCAAGTGGAGAAAAGCAGGAAGAGGAGGCACACTAGGGCAGGGAACAGGTCAAGGCAAGCTGAGGAGAATTTTTCTAGGAAGAGTAGTACTGAAATCAGGAATAAGCCCAGGTATAAGAAGGGACTCTCCCTGTAACATTCCAGAAAATCGTATGTCTAATGAATAGCCCAGTAACTCTCTGATAATAGGTAATAGGGGTACATAGGCACCCCAATGCCCAATATTGAGAAATATTGGGCATAGTATAGAAAAATTGGCTAAGGGATATTAGCCAATTTTCTATATTTGAACAAGAAAAAAAATACATTTTTGGGTTGTCATACCCCAATACAAGATTATTGTTTGAGAAATGTACCTGCAAGGAAGACCCTAAGCTAAAATAATAGTATTCACCCAATAGATATGAGGCATCCATGTGTCATGCCTAGGCACCATAGCACATGACAATTTAAAATGATCATGTAAATTAAGCAATGCCCAAGGAGATAGTGAGGCTCCTTGGGACAATATAAATATTCCAAATAGGACATCAAGAATAGTTAGTTAGGAAAGTACAACCAACCCATGTGCAAGCACATGGTCAAAGCATGTGGGAATCGGCCATAGGAGGGGACCACCCTAACCGAATTCGGTTAGGGTAGTTAAGGGGCAGCATGTGCGGACGGGTCCCTCCATGTGGGACTTAACTTCCTAACCAACCCTAGGTCCTAACTAACTTTCCTAACTAGATAAATGACCTAGGACCAAATGAAATAAACTAATTAGTGCACCCGACTTAACCGAGTGACACTAACCTAGTAACTAGTTAAAGATACCACCTAGTACCTAACCTAGGATGGTCCCAAAGGTTGGTTATGGTCCTAAGAACATAGTGATACTTTAGTAATTACCCTAGGCTACTTAATTAATTAATTTATCAGCTTAATTAATTAATTTAAAAGGACAAAACCGAAATACAAAGCAATTTCAAGATTTCGGTTAAGAAAAAAAAAACTAGTACCTAACCTAGGATTGTCCAAAAGGTTGGTTATGGTCCTAAAAACTTAGGGATACTTTATTAATTACCCTAGGTTACTTAATTAATTAATTTAGCAGCTTAATTAATTAATTTAAAAGGGCAAAACAGAAATCGCAAAGCAATTTCCAGATTTCGGTTAAAACAAGAGAAACAAACATCCTAGCATGTAACCTAGGATGATGCAAAGGGTTAGTTATGGTTATAAAGACTTAAGGGTACTTTAGTAATTACCCTAGGTCACCTAATTAATTAAATTAGAAATTTAATTAATTAATTTAAAGGGGTCAAACCGAAATTCTTACTCTAACCTAGTATAACTCAAGCAACATCCTAGTACTTAACCTAGGATTTCCCAAAAGAGTTAGTTATGGTTCCAATGACATAGGGATACTTTAGTAATTACCCCAGGTCCCTTAATTAATTAAATTAGCCATTTAAATAATTAATTTACATGGTCAAAATGAAATTCTTAGGAAAAAATTCAGATTGGACTAAGTATTGTGTTTTCCTAGTTCTAGTCAATCTAGGAGGGCTCATGAGTTAGCTATTGGGGCGTCTAGCTCCATATTGGAGGTTGTTGAGCGGAGCACCACTGAGGGTGTAGATAATTTTGTGGGCACCACTGATAGTGTTCCTACTACTGAGGGAGCGGGTTCCGGGAAACCGAACCCACCTGCTTGTTTATCTTCGGCGCTATATGCCTCAGGTTTGCTTCACCTACCACCCTATATTTATATTTCTTATTCATTGGGGAAAATTGCTTGTTTTTTGTTGGGGGTGGGGTGAATTTAAAGTGAGTACTAGGGTGAAGTCAGAGTAGCCCAACTCACGATCCTTTTTTGGTGGTTTTGTTGCCTGTGTTCTTTTGCCCCAAGTGACTGATTAATTTACTGTTGAACCGGCATGTGCAGTATCTTGTAAAAAGTATGAATGTGAAATCTGAAGAATGATGGATAAATATGAATGATATCCCATTCTAAAAAGAATGTTTACATGATTAGGTATAATGAATATTGAACGTGTTGGCTCTAAGCATGACATAGAGATGCACCACTGCATGGCCCTCAATCTAACACTCGAACTAGGTGTCCGATAATCTTATTGGGTAATGAAGTTTCAAGAGAGTGTGAGGAAATTTTATTGTTCCACTATTAGTACCTAGCTAGAACTTGCCCGGTTTGTCCTGGAAAAAGGAATATGTGTTAGACATCTAGGAAAGGATCATAGGCCCTTGTTCAAATTAGCCAATTTTTAGCCTAAATAAAAGAGAAACAAATGAAATCGGTCCCATTTTGATCCAAATATTTTAAGCTTACAATAGAACTTTCTTTTCTCACAAACTCATCTTCCATGGGTATAATGTGTTAGCCCTGGTCCCTCCTTGGACATGTGCACCTCATCTTAGGCCAAAAGCATAAGTTGAGGGTGGCTAATGCAGAAACTGACCTCGTCTTGGCCCTGACCCAACCTTGGGTATTGTGTACCTCAACTCATGGCAAAGCCATAAGTTTAGGGTGGCTATTTTGAGTGATGTCCCAAACAAGTGGCGATACAAAGAGTAACGTGGAAAAGAAATAGTAAACAAGAGAAGTGACTCAGTCAAAACAATTATCAATTGAATAAATAAAAAAAATAAAAAAAAAGATAGAAAAAGAGTGGAGAAGAAAAAGAAGTAAGAAATCATTTCCACAAAAAGGGAAAGAAAGGAGAAAACAAGGCAAAGATGATAAGAAAAGAAAAAGTAGGGCATAATAGACAATGAAAGAGGTAGGATGCTTAGCCGTAATGTCAAGGAGGGTAACAAGTCACAAAAATGTACCCATATGTACCATACTTTACCCTGAGCCTACGTTAGAAGCCAAGAAAGTCCTATCGTGATCCTAAGAGTCTAATAGGGTGAACTTAAAGCAGTGAAAATGAGGGCAAGCCTATGGAGACAAGTACCAATTAGGTGAGAAGTTGTTTTGAGCGTGATTGTTGAATAATGATCCTTATACTCAAATTTGAAATCACTGTGGGAAAAAGGAGGATATTTTTTTGAAGTGAGGGCACTAGTTGCAATATTGGAAAGTTTATACCTTGGTGAGAGATAAAAGAGTAGAGGTGTCGGTGTGTGGTGAGTCTGTGTCATGGTCTGATCCACATGAATGAGCCTAGGAGACTAAGAGTGAAAGCATGCACTAAAGGAATGAAAAGAGTCGAGATTGATAGCCATATGATTGTGAAAGCCTAAAAGAAAGTACTTTTGTATAAAAGTGTTGTGGTGAGTCATAGTGCATCACTTGAGGACAAACAACGAATTTAAGTTGAGGGTGTTGATGTACCGTGGTTTGATGGTACTTTTAATGTTTTTTCCATAAGTTTAGTGTGTGTCTAGGGCCTTTTGGTAGTAATTTTAATGTGTTTCTATCTGTGTTTTGCAGGAAAGTTGTCCAAAACAGAAATGCAGAGGGCTGTACAGAAATCAGTACAAAAGTTACCCACGAAGCCATCGACGGCCCATCATCCCATCGACGGACCGTAGGTGGTGACCATCGATTGAAGGTTTAAGTATCTTGAAGCAACTCGAGGAATTCTGACCAAGTGTAGGGCTATGGAAGGATCGACGGTCCGTCGATTAATCGATGTTCCGTCGACTGATCGACGGACCATGCTGGCAAATTGTCGATGTGATCAGAGACTGGCCCAGTACCCGTTGTTGAACAAAATCTATGTATGGAACGACGATAAGCATCGACGGACCGTAAGTGCATCGACAGACCGTAAGTGCATTGATAGACCGTGTTGGTTGTCCGTCAATTGGATCAGAGAAGATGCAATCTGGAGACTTAAAAAAGATGCTATGTATGGACTGACGGAGGCAGTCGACGGTCCGTCGTTTCATCAACGGTCCATCTGTGGGATGGTCGATTGAAGCCGCGTTTTGGGACAAACTGTCCTTATTTTGAACTCATTTTAATTTAGGACTTTGTTATTATAAATAGGGTTAAAAAAAACCTCGTTTTGGGGGTTGGATCTTTTATTATTCTTCATACTTTTGTTCTTGGAGATTTTACTTTGCAACTTGGCAATATTCAAGTTTCCAGAATGATTATCAAGTGAATTTTGTTGTTTCAAGTGTTATTTCTGGATTTTTTTAAAACCTGTCAAAGTAATTTCATGAATTATTGTCTATCAACTATGAATTGTGTTCTTCTAGGCATGGGTAACTAAATCCACAACTAGGGTTGTGGGAACCATGGGTGATTAACAAAGCAAAACTAGCTAAATAACAATTCTAGAATAGGTTCTTGCATGTATTGATAATTCTTTTGCTTAGAAGTCTTTTTAAAGAGTTCACGCGTTAGAACTTGTCCTATTTCTACTTGCCGGACCAAGGGGGTAGTTAATACGAAAAGAATTATCAACATAGATTTAGTGGGACGCTATCTAATAGGCTAGTTTCGATTGGTGCAAAGTAATAAATAAGCCATACATCAAATAAGATGCTTAATATGAAGCAAAAGGTAAGGGTTAGTAACTTATACACATGTAGTCGTACCAAGGTACGGGGTGAAATTCTCTAAATGCCGGACCAAGTATTTAGAGATATCTAACTTATCACTTTGCATGCAAGACACAAGGAAGGAATTCTTATAGCTAGGATTACCGCGTTATGAACCTATGGGGAACACTTACACCCTAGTTTCTCTCACAACTTGATAAACACCAAATATTTAATATTGCTACTTGTTTTACTTAGAAATAATTAAACACTCTTGTTTCACAAAACCCCCCTTTTAATTAACTGTTTTCGGAAAGTACTTGACTAAATAGACATAATTGTATATTGAAGTTAAGTCTAAACTATTTTCCTCGTGGGATCGACCCCAACCTACTTGTTGGGTTCTTTACTTGATACGGCCTCTTATACTTCTGTTAAGAAGTGTAATTTGAGCGTATCACGGTCTTATAGCCACCATAAGTGGACCATACCACACAACATCAATTCAAGAAGAATAGAACAATTGATATCAACTTACCCTTCATCAAAGCCTTTATCACCTTTAATAAATTCTCCAACAATTCATTATAATTAAGCATGAATAGCAGTAGATAATCATAGCACATCATAGTATAAACATAATTTTAATAATATCCAATAACGTTTATCAAATCCACTTCATGTGCCAATATTGGAGAATTATGATAATCATGGGTTAATGGAGTTTTTTAATCATTAGTTCATCAATTAATATTGCAAACATCATAATGAATTCATTAAAACCTTTTTATGCAAGAACCCATGCTTACAATTCATAGGAGAATTTAGGATTTTGAAACCTTTTGAAAAAGCCTGTATATTGGATCCTTGAATGAGAGAAGAATCAAAGATGAATTATCATACCTTATTATAAGAAAACCACGAAATTTGATGAAGAAACAACTGAAAATCTGCAATCTTAGCTTCACTTTCAGTTCAAGCTCCAATGGAGTCGTGAGAGAGTTTGTTTAGTAGAGGGGTTTTGATTTTGAAAAGTGAAGTCTAATTTAGGTTTTAGGTGTATAAACTAACTTAAAATACTTAAAACACCTAAATAACCGTCTAGGACTTAATTAGGACGTGGGGTGAATTGGTAAGTGGGTCGCCACTCTGCAAAATTTGCAGGTGCCAAACACGACCACCATCTACGAGGTGTCGTTTGGACCACGGCCCGTCCTGCTGGGCATGGTTTGGATTAGAGACTCCCCAAAATGGGGATAAGCTCCCGCATCTAATTTTTGAGTCACGCCTCCTGTTGACGGGGCATCGTTTGATCAATGGGTCCTTATTTGGGTTGTCGTTGGGGATGATTTGGAAGCATTATAGCCATCGTTCGGGTCCTCCTCAAGGACCCTTAGGGTGGTCCTTGGGGATTTGTACCCAAACTTTTCGACCCTAAACACGACCAAATATATTCTAGGGTCCCTTCCACTCATTTTAGACTTCAAACGACACATTAATACAAATGAAACATGCAAATGCACACTAATACATACACGACTAGTTTCTGAATGTCTTGGTCGTTCTTTGACGTTCGACTTCTAAGCTCTTTGAAACTGACTTCTAAAGATATTATTCATCATTTTAAAACATTATTAACTCATGAAACACATGCGGAGATCTAGCTTGTCCTATTGCATTTTGACTGTTGTAACATTCTCCCCCACTTGGAAGATATTCATCCTCGAATGACACTAAGACACCTTCAAGGACTAAATGACTCAACTAGCAGCTCACAACACACATCAATGTGGACACGACATTCATAGTTAATGCACCAAACTTACAAGGAACACAAACTTCACACTATTATACCCTCTAAGTGTCACACCTGGACTTCATACCCCGGATGAGACCGGCATCGTTAACATCTCAGAGATAGCAGACAAGCCTCTTCTTAGCATTCGTCATAACATGCGATAGTAAAATTGTGGAATAATTAAAAACTTTTAACATACTAATCGAAGTATACTTTGACTTCATACTTAATATTCATACGGTGTTTTAAAACTTGTCTCACATATATAAAACCATCTAAGAGTGCAAAGCCAATAATAATCAATATGTCATATAGGCCTTATTACAAAATAATCGAAAGAACATAGCGGAATAACGTATTCAAAAAACTACTAAATCTTCATAAGGCTGGAAATTGAAATGGTAACGTCCTGAACTTGAGGACCTACTATGACTTGGAGAAAGAGTTCCAAGCTTCTTCAAATCGATCAATTTAACTTCAATGGCCAGAACCTACAGTTGTAGTTAAATAAAGTAATGGGGTTAGTACGCCACATGTACTAAGTATGAATATATGCACATAACACATAGGGACATGCATGAAAAATAATCATTTATCATTCTTTAGAAAACATGTTAAGTCATATAAAAGTCTTCAATGCACATACCATATAACACATACAAGTTAAAGCATGATCATAATCAAAGACATATTCTCATAGAGTAATGTTAATATTTCATATTCAATAAATCATATAGACACAACATAAAAAGTATTTACCCATGATGTCATCCCCAACCTACAAGTGCAATGGTCATGCGATGCCCCATAACCCCACACAAACAAGTAGATAAGATAGGAGACCATAAGTAAAGTTGTGCTTCATATAACTTGTAACATAGTTAGTTATCATTAACATAGCAATATAGCCAAATAACATATTTATCATAATAGCCAACATTCATATAAAACTAACATCATATATCATAAACATATATCTTGCATATCATCATATTTATTTATGAACAATCTCCTAGGATTTCCCTTAGAGTCAACTTATGCAATGTCTAGGTAGCGTCCCATACAACCACCTAAACTAAGACAACTCCTCAAGTTACCCTAGTCGACGTTCATTTTCTTGTCTTTCGTTTTACATGAGGGAACATAGACATTAACCGACATAGACCATGTGAGCTAAACAGGGATAACATAAACTTGCATATTCGTATACTTGTCATAATCTCACAATTTACATGTTCATATCCAGCATATTCACATAGCAACATCATACATACTTCCATAACAGAGCATCATGACTTATAGACTAACATAAACATCTTAGAGTAATCACAATTTTAGAAGACTTACCTCTTACTTCCAAGAATCTTATTCATCATGCAATATTCATATTCATACATAGTTAAATACTCAATGACATAATCAAGAACAACTCATAAAATCATGTACAAGATCAATGCAAAGCATAGGAGAAGGGAAACGGGTCATAAAAGGGTTCATTCAAATCTTAAATTCTAACCCTAACTTTTTCATGTTATCAAACACTATAAACAACCCATTCGAACCATCACATAGAGAAAGATCATGTATCACACATTATTCAAACATTATCAATCAATTATTCAACAATTCATGCAAAATTAGATATAGAAAAACGTTTACTTTTCATTGAAAATAATAATTCTAGGGTTAGGAAGAAAATCCGTTTTGTAGAGTAAAAACCCTAGTATTTGAAGTTCTTGAAAACATAGTTGAAAGAACCTCTTTGGGAAAAGAATCACAAGAGTGAAAACCCATACCTTAAAGATGAAGAATCCATGAAATGTTGGTTGGAAACTTCGAAACCTTGGTCTTCTTCCTTAAGCTTTTCTAGTTCTGCAATGGAGTTTGGAAAAGAGAGTGGTCTTGAGAGATTAAGAGAATTTCGTTTGATTCTGATTTGGGACGTGTAATTTTGGTCTAAAACAGACTTAATATCTATATATAGACTTCCCATATAATACCTAAAGACCTTCCACTTAAATTACCTAAAATGCCCCTCCTAAATTGACTACAACTAGGAGAACATTTGACTTAGGGTCTTCGGGTTTGACTAGGATTTAAATTAATTAATTAAGTTGCTAATTTAATTAATTAGGGGACCTAGATTAATTACTAAAGTACCCCTAAGTCGTTTGGACCATAACCTATTAGCTAATTCCCAAAACGCCCATCCTAAATTGACTAGAAATAGAAGAACGCTTGACTTAACCGAAATCAGGAGATTGCTTAAGGTTTTCGGTTTTGACAATTTAAATTAATTAATTAAGTTTATAAATTAAATAATTAATTAAGCTAGGGTAATTACTCAAGTACCCCTAAGTTGTTAGGAACATAACCAACCCTTTGGACTATCCTAGGTTAGGTACTAGGTTGTCTCTTACTTTACTGAAACGACATCTCGAAATTGCTTAGTGGTTTCGGTTTGGTCCATTTAAATTAATTAATGAAGTAATCTTGGGTAATTAATAATGTACCCCTAAGTTGTTAGGACCATAATCAACCCTTTGGACCATCCTAGGTTAGGTACTAGGTTGTTTCTTAGTTAGTTACACAGTTTGGTGACACCCGATTAGCTCTTAGGTTGTCGGGTACCTTAGTTAGTTATGTTTTGGTTTGTCCTAGGTTAGTTAGTTAGTTAGGGTATAGGACCGGTTAGGGAGCCTGACCCCACATGGCTGGACCCATACGTGCGCCTATCCGCAACCGCTCTAACCGAATTGGTTAGAGTGGTCCCTTGGCCGGTTGCATATGTGTTGCGTGTATTTTCCTAACTAACTATTCTGGAAGTTTCATTTGGAGTGTTTACTTAATGTCCCTAGTATCCTCACTATGGCCTTGTGCACTGCTTAATCTACATGATCATTTTAAATGGTTATATGCTATGGTACTAGGCTTGACACTTGGATGCCTAGTACCTAATGTGTTGAGTTGAGAATCAATATGTGCATTAACGATCTAAAATATTTAGCTTAGGGTCTTCATTGCAGGTACAATTCCTAAACAAGCTTGGATTGGAGCATTTGAACATTAAAGATATTTAAAAGTTATAAGTTACTTGTGAATAGCTAATAAAAATTGGCTAACGCCGTTAAGCCAATTTTCTTCAATATGCCCAATATTACTAATTATTGGACATTGGGATGCCTATATACCCCAATACTTATTCTTAGGCTCTACACTAGACAAGTACATTTTCTGGAATGTTACATTATCCCCCCCTTAGGAACATTCGTCCATGAATGACACTAAAATCTTTTAGAGGGTAGGAAAAGACTCGATACTAAAAGTACAAACAACACATAACATATCATTACACTTAGCACTCAAATCATGATGCACAAACATAAAAGAGCTACATATTCATAACATATAGTGAGGAATTTCCTTCTTAACTTTATCATAAACTCAAAAATGCATCAAAGAAATATCATGCTATCAATCTTCTCAAGATAAAAACAAAACAACAAAATCTCAAGAAAACATATGCATACAAGTTTCACATAAGTGCAAAAATAGAGTATGAAAACATCTTCTTAAAACTTTAGTTGTACTATGTTTTACCAAAACATGCACCTATTTAGTAAACAAGTTAATTTCTTTCTTTATTCTTGATAAATTGAGCATGCGGTCTTTATAAGCCAATCTCTATTGGCTATGCCCATTCTTTGATTATTATTACTAGTCAAGTCAATTATCTTCTTGTATATCCTATAGCAATCACATCATTTTAAGCAAGCTAACTTTTATCCTTTGATTAGCCTAAACATTAACAGAGAAAACTTTATAACATACCCGTCCCAACGTCGGGAGAGCTTTCTTGGTCACCCCTAGCCTTGAGTGCATAGAAACGGTTCCTTTTTGGAGCTTCTGAATTAGGAACGCTTGGCTGAGCTTGAATATTACCCTTACCTTGGCCTCTAACATTAGGACAATCTTTCACCATATGGACACCTTTGCCACAACCATAGCAACTATTAGTTCCAAGAAGACATTTGCCCCCATGCTTGTTACCACACTTACCACAAGTTGGTCTTTCTCATGGGGGATTAACGTTTCTCCCCTCTTGTTGTTCGGGATAAGAACCTCTTTCATTGACATTCTTGAAGGATTTGAAGGAACCTGGTTTGAAAACCTCTTCTTAAACTTAGGCTTGTCTTGAACGTCAAGCCTACTTTTAGGAGAACTATTCTCAAAAGACTTTGCCTTCTTGATTTCCCTATTCCTCTTCCTTAGGCGAATTTCCTCAGCCTGTTGAGCATGAACCATTAGCCTAGAAATATTCATATTGTCATGAAGAATGGCTGCACGACATTCGTCTTCAAGTTCTTCGGACACGCCCGTTACATAACGGCTCATCTCATCCCTAGCATTGGAAACCAAAGAAGAAGCATATTTGGACAACTTAATGAACTTCAAGGAGTATTCCTTAACACTCATACTTCCTTGACGAAGGTTGATGAACTCCTCTATCTTAGCTTCTCTTTGTTCCCTTAGAAATAATCTGTCAAGAAAGGCCTTCTTGAAGATCTCCCAAGTCGCGGGACCATCTCCTAAAGCCCTACTATTATTCCACATATTGTACCTTGTCTGAGCCACGTCCTTGAGTTAATAAGAAGCAAGTTCAGCCTTCTCAGTAGTACTCACCCCAATAGCAGACAAAATCTTGTAGACATCATCAAGGAAATCTTGGGGGTCCTCATAAACTTTTGATCAAAAGTACATGTGAGGATTAATCCTAGTAAAATCCCTCAAACGTCTAGCCATAGTACTAGCATGTTGGTTCTCTCGAGGAAAAACTTCTCTGTTAGCTTGAGCTTTGAGGTCTTGGGCTTAGGTGGTGATGGCTTGGGCCATTTGGAACAGGGCTGCACCATCCGTCATAATTGGAGGATTCACCGGAACTTGATCATTTTCAGCATCTTGCACTTCAGGAGAATTTTGGTTACCTTGTGGAGTAGCTCCCGCATTCACCATCTCTTCCCCTACTCTTCTAGAGGTTGTCCTTCTTGTGTTCATCGCCTATATACACAAAAAGGGATTAGATGCTAGAAGACACTTAGTGTCAAAGCTCTAAAGGCACGACATAAGAGTATCAAGAAAAGAGAAGTTTCCTAATCATCACATAGTCCCTCGTCCACATATGTGGCGCTCTTCACAACCATGAACAAGACGCTAGGTAATGTGGTTTAGTGAGACAATGACCCTAAGGATATTTAACCTCATGCTCTAATTCTAAGTTTAAGATTCCATATTTAACCTCATGCTCTAATTACCAAGATTTGGCTTTGCCTGGCTCTGATACCATGTTTTTCACACCGGAATTCATACCCCGGATGAGACCGGCGTCGTTAGCCTCTCAGAGGTCGCAGACAAGCCTCTTCTTAGCATTCGTCATAACATGCGATTGTAAAATTGCGGAAATATTAAAAACTTTTAATATACTAATCGAAGTATACTTATACTTCATACTTAATATTCATACGGTGTTCTAAAACTTGTCTCACATATATAAAACCATCTAAGAGTGCAAAGCCAATAATAATCAATATGTCATATAGGCCTTATTACAAAATAATCGAAAGAACATAGCGAAATAACGTATTCGAAAAACTACTAAATCTTCATAAGGCTGGAAATTGAAATGGTAACGTCCTGAACTTGAGGACCTACCATGACTTGGAGAAAAGAGTTCCAAGCTTCTTCAAATCGATCGATTTAACTTCAATGGCCAGAACCTACAGTTGTAGTATAAATAAAGTAATGGGGTTAGTACGCCACATGTACTAAGTATGAATATATGCACATAACACATAGGGACATGCATAAAAAATATTCATTTATAATTCTTTAGAAAACATGTTAAGTCATATAAAAGTCTTCAATGCACATACCATATAACACATACAAGTTAAAGCATGATCATAATCAAAGACATATTCTCATAGAGTAATGTTAATATTTCATATTCAATAAATCATGTAGACACAAAATACAAAATATTTACCCATGATGTCATCCCCAACCTACAAGTGTAATGGTCATGGGAAGCCCCATAACCCCACACAACCAAGTAGATAATATAGGAGACCATAAGTAAAGCTTTGCTTCGTATAACTTGTAACATAGTTAGTTATCATTAACATAGCAATATAGCCAAATAACATATTTATCATAATAGCCAACATTCATATAAAAGTAACGTCATATATCATAAACATATATCTTGCATATCATCATAATACTTATGAACAATCTCCTAGGATTTCCCTTAGAGTCAACTTATGCAATGTCTAGGTAGCGTCCCATAAAACCACCTAAACTAAGCCAACTCCTCAAGTCACCCTAGTCGACGTTCATTTTCTTGTATTTTGTTTTACATGAGGGAACATAGGCATTAACCAACATAGACCATGTGAGATAAACATGGAATCCGGTGTCTTCCCCACAGTGAAAAGAGGTGGTCCTACCGGCCAAATTAGAACCGAACATGACTTAGCTTTCTAGGTGGATCAACTAGCTATTATCCTATGGTGGGAACATAGTTCAAGAACTAGGAGATGTATTAGAGACTCATAGTTCCACATTACATGGCAGCCTCAATCTCATGAGAATCTTTGTGAACCTACCTTCCCGCTGGGGAAGGGACACTTCCCATATCTAGCTCATCGGTGCTTAGCTTAAGTCCCTTTTCTTGAAATAACCTTTAATTTGTCTTTTATAAAAACTTATCATAGGTCGTAGAAGATTAACTCCTTGTATAACATGATCATGAGATCTTTTAGATTAGATGAGAATTTTCCTTTCATCGTAACCTATCTTTTCTTATGTGAGATTAACATAACGTAGTCACCTTGTGAAAACCTTACAAGGGATAACATAAACTTGCATATTCGTATTCTTATCATAATCTCACAATTTACATGTTCATAGACAACATATATACATAGCAACATCATACATACTTTCAAAACATAGCATCATGACTTATAGACTAGCATAAACATCTTAGAGTAATCACAATTTTAGGACTTACCTCTTTCTTCCAAGAATCTTATTCATCATGCAATATTCATATTCATACATAGTTAAATACTCAATGACATAATCAAGAACAACTCATAAAATCATGTACAAGATCAATGCAAATCATAGGAGAAGGGAAACGGGTCATAAAACGGTTCATTCAAATCTTAAATTCTAACCCTAACGTTTTCATGTTATCAAACACTATAAACAACCCATTCGAAACCATCACATAGACAAAAAACATGTATCACACGTTATTCAAACATTATCAATCAATTATTCAACAATTCATGAGAACTAGATATAGAAAAACGTTTAGTTTTCATTGAAAATCATAATTCTAGGGTTAGGAAGAAAATCCGTTTTGTAGAGTAAAAACCCTAGTATTTGAAGTTCTTGAAAACATAGTTGAGATGACCTCTTGGGGAAAGGAATAACAAGAGAGAAAACCCATACATTAAAGATGAATAATCCACGAAATCTTGGTTGGAAACTTTGAAACCTTGGTCTTCTTCCTTAAGCTTTTATAGTTCTTCAATGGAGTTTGGAAAAGAGAGCGTTCTTGAGAGATTAAGAGAATTTCGTTTGATTCTGATTTGGGACGTGTATTTGTGGTCTAAAACTGACTTAATATCTATATATAGACGTCCCATATAATACCCTAAAGACCTTCCACTTAAATTACCTAAAATACCCCTCCTAAATTGACTACAACTAGGAGATCATTTGACTTAGGGTCTTCGGGTTTGACTAGGATTTAAATTAATTAATTTAGTTAATAATTTAATTAATTATGGGACCTAGGTTAATTACTAAAGTACCCCTAAGTCATTTGGACCATAACAAATTAGCTAATTCCCAAAACGCCCCTCTTAAATTGACTAGAAATAGAAGAATGCTTGACTTAACCGAAATCGGGAAATTGCTTAAGGGTTTCAGTTTTGACTATTTAAATTAATTAATTCGGTATCCTAGGGTAATTACTAAAGTACCCCTAAGTTGTTAGGACCATAATCAACCCTTTGGACCATCCTAGGTTAGGTACTAGGTTGTCTCTTACTTGACTTAACCGAAATCTGGAAATTGCTTAGTGGTTTCGGTTTTTTCCATTTAAATTAATTAATTACGTGGCTAAATTAATTAATTAAGTAACCTAGGGTAATTACTAAAGTACCCCTAAGTTGTTAGGACCATAACCAACCCGTTGGACCATCCTAGGTTAGGTACTAGGTTGTCTCTTAGTTAGTTACACGGTTTGGTGACACCCGATTAGGTCTTAGGTAGTCGGGTCCCGTAGTTAGTTATTTTTTGGTTTGTCCTAGGTTAGTTAGTTAGTTAGGTCAGTTAGTTAGGGTCTAGGACCGGTTAGGGAGCCTTGCCCCACGTGGGTAGACCTGTACGTGCGCCTGTCCCCAACCGCTCTAACCGAATCGATTAGAGTGTTCCCTTTGCCGTTTGCACATGTTCTTGCACATGTGTTGCGTGTATTTTCCTAACTAACTATTCTGGAAGGTTCATTTGGAGTGTTTACTTATTGTACCAAGATTCCTCACTATGTCCTTGGGCACTGCTTAATCTACATGATCATTTTAAATGGTTATGTGCTATGGTACTAGGCTTGACACTTGGATGCCTAGTACCTAATGTGTTGAGTTGAGAATCAATATGTGTATTAACGATCTAAAATTTTTAGCTTAGGGTCTTCATTGCAGGTACAATTGCTAAACAAGCTTGGATTGGAGAATTTGAACATCAAAGGTATTTATAAGTTATAAGTTACTTGTGAATAGCAAATAAAAGTTGGCTAACACCCTGAAGCCAATATTCTTCAATATGCCCAATATTACTAAATATTGGACATTAGGATGCCTATGTACCCCAATACTTATTCTTAGGCTCTTCACTAGACAAGTACATTTTCCAGAATGTTACACTAAGCAACACAAGCAATTTGGAACTATTTCCACAATTCATAGTGCACAACTTCATCAATTTCATTGAATTTATGGAGGCCAACATTAGGCATGACCATAATTTAATTACAAATCTCAACATGTAATAAGTTTCAAACCGCATATTGTCATAAAAACATAACCACTTATAAGGCAAATAAGAAAATTCTACTAGATTCACATTAACTTCAGAAATATGGATTAACTACCAATCTTCCCATGTAACTATGATATCATCAAGAGCATGCAAAAGCTTATATCATCAATGGAACTCATAACATAGTGAGACATGCAACTCATACTCATATGCAAGACTCCACAACATAACCAAACTACTAAGAATTTTGGTCTCCAGCTTGAGTAAGAATAGAAGGAAAACATAAGGATAAAGAACAACCTTACTACTCACTCATTCTCCTCCACTTAGGGTAATCCCATCTAAGAACAAATCAAAACAGCCATAAGGAACTATGACTCACCAGGGCCTTTATTCCGAATTTTCTCTTTTGTTAGTTTGTAGCATATAGAAATGGTTCTTCTTTTAAGTATTGGGATCTGGACCATCTTGAGGAGCTTAGTTGGTCTCTTTCCATTTTACCTTGAGGGTTGGGCAATCTCTCATCTTATGACCCTTATTTCCACATCCAAAACATCCATGCGTACCGACAAGAAACTTACCCAAGTGTTTCTTCCAATAACAAGTACATCTAGTCCACTCAAAAATAGAGCCACATCTACTCCCTCCTTGAGAATTTTGGTTGGAAACCCTATCCTTGTTCACAATGGAGGAATATTGATTATAAAACCTCTTCTTAGACTTAGGTTGACTTGGTTCATCTAACCTAGACCTCTTCCCATCTCTATTTATCTTTCTAAGCTTGGACTCCTGAATTTGTTGGGCATACACCATGAGTCTAGAGATATTCATATCATGATGGAGCATTGTCGTACGTCACTCTTCTTCAACAAAACTAGACACCTCCATCATAAACATATT
Source organism: Solanum sitiens (assembly GCA_016801875.1). NCBI lineage: Eukaryota > Viridiplantae > Streptophyta > Magnoliopsida > Solanales > Solanaceae > Solanum > Solanum sitiens. Next base: position 3,661,640 of record JABWTJ010000048.1, on the reverse strand, counting down.
CATTCTAGCCCTAGGGTTGGCTACCAAGGTTACGGCATGCTTTGAGAGTTGGGTGAACTTCACATAATATTCCTTCACCCTCATTCCCCCTTGACAGAGGTTCATGAACTCCACTAACTATTTCTCCCTCAACTATAATGGGAAAAACCTATCAATAAAGGTCGTCTTAAACACTCCTCAATCTACCGGGCTTGCCTGTACGGGTCTCTCATCCCTATATTGCTCAAACGACACTTGTTCCACATCCTTCAGTTTGTAAGCGCCTAGTTCTGCTTTTTCTCTTGAAGTTACTCCCATAGCATATACCATGTTAGACACATCATCTATAAATCCTTGTGGATCCTCATCCACCTTAGTGTCATGAAAAGTAGGAGGATTTATCCTCATGAAATGTTGGATTCTAGAAGCGGGATTACTTGCATTGCGGTTCACTTGAGGTCCAACTCTTTTGTTAGCTTGGGTTGTCATGGCTTGAGCATGAGTATAGTGATGACTTTAGCTTGAGTCATCATGAGTTCGGTCAAATTTTGAAAGGCAACCCTTATCTCCACATTAGACATATCCTCTTCAACATTGGGAGCTTGAGGGCCTTGGGGCACTTGAGGGGTAACCTCCTCACTCGCATTCTCTTTATTTGCTATAGGGACTTGTTCACGCCGGGGAGGAACTCCCTCATTCCGTACTCCTTGCTCCACTCTTCTTGCGGTTGTCCTTCTTGCATTCATATCCTATAAACACAAGAGAATAGATATGGAAAAGACACTTATTGAACTAAACTCTATGGCACGACACAAGAGTAATGAAGGAAATGGAACTTCTTTAGTCCTATAGTCTCTTGCCAATTGATGTGTCGCAACTCACACCGATGAACAAGACTCTTGTAGACGTGACTTGTGAGACTTTGTACCCTAAAACTATATTCCTAACCTTATGCTCTGATACCAAGTTTTTCACGACCGGAGAGCACCCCTAAGTCGTGACGCGGCATACTTTACCTCTCGGAGGTATTGACAAGCCTCTTAGCTTTCATTCATCACATAAATATGAAAAGTAGTGAAAAATTAAAACTTTTCACAATATAGTCAATAAGAAACTCTTTCATAAAATGTAAGAAACAAAGTCTCATCATCACAAGCCATCTTAGACACGTCTTAGTATCATAGGGTCACGACCCTTACATTGGAAAGAAACTCATAATCTATTACAAGTCATTATTATAAAGAAAAATAAATATAACATGCTCGTCCTCGAACATATGAAGACATACCAAGAAATGTGAGAGAAAATCTACTTCTCAAGCTTCACCTCTAAGAAATCTTCACTTGCCTTCCACCTATACCTTTAGGAATAGAGAAGAATATGGAGTTAGTACAAATAATGTACTAAGTATGGCAATATGCAAAACCATACTTTAAAAAGGACATATTAGTTGAAACATGCTTTTTATGCTATTTTGATAAACCTCATGAATCAAGTGTACAAAACATCATATAAGTCATCATTAACATACAAGGTAATACTTTCAAATTCTCAACATATCGTCATTTTGAATAAGAAAACCATTAGACATTTAGACCCTCCATCCAAGGTCATCCTAAGACCACTTAGGTAAGACATGAAGAGACTGCCCATACAACCTCTTCAATACACACCTATATGATCACACTACAAGAAAAAGGCTTATTAAAGACCAACATTTAGGGACAAGTCAAAAATCTAGTCCCTAAAATGATGTTAATCGGGACGAGTTTTGCTTCTCGTCTCTAGTTTGCAATTTTATTTTATTTTCTAATGATGGTGCTAAATCTGGTCCCTAGGTTGATAAATAACTAGTCCCTAAATGTAAATTTAGTGGGTCAAAAGGCACCAGTCACCACTCACATAACTTAAATATATTTCTCTTTGTTTTTAGGTGTAGTAATAAAATCAATTTCTTATAAAATTCCTAAGCCCTAATCTTCTCATCGTGAAGTTCCCATTGTAGAATCGTCTCCCTTTTTCTTCATCTCCAACAATGAAAGATCCTTCTTCAGTATGACCAACATCCCTAATCTCAAATTTCTTCTACTATAATGCTAAGTCAAGAAATTGACCAAGCTCTTTTCCTCCCCTTTTCATGGAACCCACCTACAAGTGTTGCTACTTCAATTTGATGAAGAAGGTTACAACAGGGCTTCACAACAGCTTTGATATTGAAGAAATGGGGGTAATTTTTTTATTTCACTTATCCAGTACAACTAGATTTCTGAAATTATATGAAATTTAATAAGCTATTAATTAGGTTTTTTTCTCCAGATTTCTCTTATATCGATTTGGATATCCAATCACACCATCCTATTGGTACTAATTTCACTTTGTATGTATTATGTTGGCTGCTCAAGGAATGCGGTTCTGTTGACTGCTCAAGGAGTGCGGTTGGAGAAACTAACCTTATTCTTGTTTCGTTATTTTACTTGATAATTCAACTCAAATTGTTGTTCTTCTTTTTTTAAAATTTTATGGAATTTCATATATACAATAGCAATGAATGCATCTTATATTGATGAAATATTTGTAACTCGATCAACATTCATTGTCTCTTTCATCCAGTGGAGATTTCAAAATAGTGAATGTTATCTCAAAGTTATACATATCGATGTAGTTAGTATTGGAATCTCACTTGTTAGTATTAATGAATTTTAATTTCATGAATTGTTACTTCTTGTATATGATTTAGGTATTTCCTTCGCTTAATATACTCATTACCAATATTCATTCTTCTAAATTTCAACTGTTGCTTGTTCTGTTCTTATTATTAATTAGAGTGTATCAATTCTATAAGTAGCACACAAAATTTATCTTGTATATGTTTAACAATACATTAATGTTTCTGTAAATACCTTTTTCTCTGTTGTCTATTCATATTCAGGTTTCAGATCATCACAAGTTCTCTGAACAGTCCGGTAATAGTTCTCTACTAATGTAAGAAAAAATTTCTCCAAAGCACTTGATCTTATGATTAATTACAAGTGCAGTCCTTTGTGTACTTCATTAAGTAGTGCAGTCCGGTTTCTTTCGCTTGTTCATTTTCCTGGAACAATCTACTCAAACTAGTTGAGGTGTAAAACAAATGTAAAACTAACAGTTTAGATGTATTTTTGACCTTTACGTATAGATTTTGTGACATTTATTTCATTCACACATGTAGCTACACTCTAATATCTTTGGAATAGCCATGTGAGATATTTGAGTCACCTAGAGAATCCATCTCAAGGAACATTGTTTAAATGATTCAACTAAAAATGATCCTATTCACAAAGCCGAGTTGATTCTCAAATTATGTTTTCTTCATATAAACCTTCAGAGCACATCCAATCATGCTTCCTTCATGAAATTTAAAACTTGATTTGACATACAAAGAATATAAGATTTACCAACAGTCGTGTTGTTCAAAAAGTCACAGTTTGCTTGGTATGATAACTCCATTGGTATTGCATTTTTTTATACTATTGTGTTTCTATAATGAGATGCTTTCATTATATATCATAAATGAGAAGCATATGTAGTATGAATCAAGGAAGGATCGGCCAGAAACTAGGACGCGAATCGAGGGGTATTTTTGTTAAGATGGCGTGCCGGGATTCATACATGCATCATTAGTGTCAAAGGTTATCTTTTTTGAATAATGTTTAAACAATCAAACACTCTAAGACATTTTTCTGAAAGATCATCGATCAATTGTAATGAATGTTTTGTTAATTCTATCATGTGGACTGTAAATGTTAGCTCGGCCGCAGGATCAATAGAGGCAATCAGGAATTCTTTTTTTCCGAATGTATCTACAGTAAATTGTAAAGTTTAATGTTGATAAAATAATGTAGCACAGAAAAGGGGGAAAAGTTAGATTTTGTATAAATGTTCATCTAACTTGCTGTGCGTGTAGTATTTTGCAGTCAAACTTATATGTACCTCATGTTCCATCTAACTTGCTGTGTATGTAGGCCTTTGAAATTCAGATTTTATATACTTCATTGAAATTTCTATCAAATTAGTCAACTTTCACATTCTATGTTATTAGCCACTTCGTACATTTGTTTATTATTCGTGCTAAGAAGTTGAAGAGAAATTATAGTATTTTCTACATGAACCTTTATATTATTTATTTCCATCGAACCTGCTCACGATTAATTGAGAATATAATGTCCTTTTGTGTTGGTGTTTGAGCACATTATTCCAGTTCAACATGAAAGGCATATGGAAAGGAAGCTGGCAATAGTTTAGCTGAAGGAAATCATGAACTTTTTTCAGATTATTATTTCTTAATAAGTATTTTTAATATTTTTAGGTGAGGATGCTTTGCTTGTTTATACCTTATAACATAACAAATGCTATTGCATTTTCCTTTTTCATATAAACAGCATGTTAATCTATCCTGTAAATTATATAAGGTCTAGAAAGGTGATATGGGGAAACTATATTGAAAAGGGAGGGACTTGAGATGCAGATAGGGAAATGTCATGTTCAATGAGTTTATATCCTTGGGGACTTAATGTTGTTTCGGTATATTTTTTTCTCTGACTGTGAAGCAGTGAAAGTCATCTCTACTCTAATTTTATTAGTGATGTTTTTACCGTGAATCTGAAACTACATATACATCTATAAATGACAAATATTGTATACAACTTTGCTTTAGAATTGAACGCAACATTAAATGCATTGGTTGGAATTTATTATCATATAGTCTAATTGCTCAGAATTTTTAATAAAATTTATCATGTCTTTTGTAGGATTCGAAGACTTGATGAGCTTACATGTCCCAAACCAAAAGAGAAGATGATGTTATCATTTTGCTGAGATTGTTAAGAAAATTATTCAAGCTGTGTGTAATGAATGTAATGAATTATATTAAATGTACCATACTATTTTGCTACTGATAGAATGTTGACCTATTCATTTTGTAATTAATATATATATATATATATATATATATATATATATATATATATACATGCAGTTGATATTTTATAATATAGAGTAAAGTTTTTCTAATATAAAACTTCTATTGACCAGATACCTTGTCCTAAAAAGTCTTTTTAGGACCAGATGAGGTGGACTCTAAAAGTTTGTAGACACTAAAAAAGTGAAACCAATCAACAATTTCAGGACCAGATATATGGTCCTTAAAGTAGGTTTAGGGAAGGGGACAAACTTGGTCGCAAAAGTGTTCTAGGGACGGGTTACAAAAACTCATCGCAATTGACTTTTAGCGAAGAAGCCATTTGGGACAATCGACGAACAGATTTTGCAGGTCTCTATTGACTTTTAGGGACGAGAATGAGCTTTTCAGGGACCAGATTTATTTTACCTATAGGCCATTTTTTTTGTAGTGTCATTAAGACTACAAAAGACAAGAACACTTCATCTGCTTTCGACAAGTCAACATTCATTACTTATAGAAAACATTCATTCATTTAGGAACTTCACATAAAGACAATCCTCTAAGACAACGCCCAAGTTACACTAGTGCAATGTGAAAGTAGTGTCCCATTCTACTACTCCCACTTAGTGCTCCTTAGGAATCACCATAGACTAGGGACATCACATTCAATCACTTACATATCCTTCATCAACATTAGACATAACATCAACATGCTCCATTAACATTAGATTACATACAATCAAAATGCTTCATTAACATCATGTAGTAACCCATTCATTTACTTTTATTACAAGGACACACCAAGACTCCCTCCAAAATGTCTACTTGTGCTATGCATAGGTGGCGTCCCATTCCACCACCTACCCTAAGTAGTACACCCTTAGAAATACCTAGTTCATTACATTCATTTGTGGGGGATACCTTTAACCGACATAGACCATGAGAGCTTGACATGGAATCCCGGTATTAACCCCTACCGGATTAGGGATCCACACTTGCCTAAGGTACGGTCATTCTTTTAGCCTTTACATGGATCACCAATAGCTATACCTATGCGGGCGTACAGTTAAGGGATAAGGAGATTTCTTATAAGTACTAAATCTCAACTCACGAAGAGAACTCATCTCAAGAGGTATGTTGGATACAACATCTTTATTCACGAAGAGTATACCCCCTTTTGTCAAATCCTCTCAGTGCTAAGCATAAATCCCCACAGAGTTTTAGACATTCATTATATTCATTTGTTATAGGTTAAGAGATTGCTACTTAGTACTACATCTCAGCCTATCATTCATTCATTAGAAAGCTCTTTGGAATAGTTAGGTTGCTAGTGGAGACTACATCTCAACTCACGAAGAGTGTCCACCCCAAAATCCCCTCTTTTCATTCATTAGGGTTCTATTGAGAAAACCATTCGGTAGACTCTCATTCATTACATTTTTATCAGTTTCATTCATTCATCCATGTGTGAGTACATGTGAGAAACCCTTCAATATAATCACCATCATTCATAACATTGTGTCCTAATCATGATCATACTACATTCATCATAACTAACACACAATCATACATCACATTCACATCATAGTTCAATTAGATATAGTATCTTCAAGACACACATTCATAACTTCATAAAACATCACTATACATATACATCATAACATTACTTTACTTCACATTCAATGCCTTCAAGGACATAATCACAGTGCACATATACATTCATATACATCAAGTAAACACCACCACCATAAGTTGACCATACCACACAAGATTAATACAAGAAGACTATAACAATTGAGGTCAACTTACCCTTCATCCATGCCTTTATCACCTTTACTCATTCTCAAACAATTCATCATAATTAGGCCTAAATGGCAGTAGACAATCATAATACAACATAGTATAAACACAATTCTAATAATATCCAATCACATTTATCAAACCCACTTCATATTCAAATATTAGAGAATAAGTATAATCATGGGTTCATGGAGTTTTTATCATAAATTTATCAATTAGTATTGAAAACATAATAATTCATCCATTAAAACCTTTTCATGCAAGAACCCAAGCTTAGAATTCGAAATACGAGAAGTTAGTATTTTAAAACCTTTTGAAAAAGCCTTTTGATTGTCTCCTTCAATGAGACAAGAATAAAGGATGAATTAACATACCTAATTGGATGAAGACCCACGAAATTTGATGAAGAAACCACTGAAAATATCACACTAGCTTCAACTTGAGTTGAAGCTCCAATGGTGTCTTGAGAGAGTTTTGTTTAGGAAGGGGTTCTGATTTTTAAAAGATAAGTCTAACTTAGGTTTTAGGTGTATAAGCTAACTTGAAAAACTTAAAAACAACTAAAATAACCGTCTAGGACTGTCACATCTGGGGAGCACCCCCCATACGTCACTAGCATTGTCGTCCTCAAAGAGGACTAAGACTAGACTCTTAGCATCCGTCATAATATATCATAGGTTAAAATGAGGAAAAATTAAAACTTTTCATATACATCTATATAGTGAGGTTTACATAGACCTCTCGCTTACATATCATATATACATAGGGAGTTTACATAGACTCCTCACATAGGAAGCTTACATAGGCTTCTACTTTTAGTTCACATACATCATATATAAAGATAGTCTAATTGGAATGTATCACATTTAAACCATATAGAATGAGTACAACATTCGGGCATAGCCCATACTTCATTACAACAAAAGCCACATAAAGGCATATACAAAAATAGTCTTCATATGAACGAGAATGAACTAAATGTCGTTAGACTAAAAAAACATCAAGTAGCTAGATAGTGGCATCGTCCTCGGAAGGTGAGGACCTACCAAACTTGGAGAGAGTCCAAGTTATATTCAAATGCCCCTCTAGAAGCTTAACGGCTGGAACCTACATAATTGTAGAAACATAGAAATATGGGTTAGTACACCACTTGTACTAAGTAAGGAAACATGCACATAAAACATTTGAAATCATGCTAAAGGGGCATTTGTTTAAAACCATTCTAAGTTACTTTGAAAAGACTTATGCACAACCAAGAACCCATGTAAGCCAATAATCACATATTCCTCAAGACAAGACCATATACAACACAAGACCAACATCATCAAGTATAACCAAGTCAACATGTGTAATAGCATCTTTGAGTACATAATCAAAACAACTCCAACATCATGTTATAACAACAAAGCATGTATAAGAGTTCATAAAAGTACAACATATGGAAGACCCTTACTCATAAAACACCATAAAGTTTACAAATGCAATGACCAAGTAAAGCCCCATAACCTTAATCAAGCAAGTAAACCGAACAAAGGATCACAAGCAATGCCTAACCTCACATAACATAGCTTCAATAGTAGTCATCATCTTATTTAGCAATATAGACCAATAGCATGTTCATACATGAAACTAATATTATATAGGATCATCAACATGTAAAGTCAACATATGCATAACAGTTACTTCATAAGAACATAAGAACAACCTTCTAGGACTTCCCTCAGGGCCAACTAGTGCAATATATAGGTAGAGTCTCATACCCCCACCTAGACTAAGTCAAACCCCTTAAGTCAGCCTTGTTAGTGTCCACTTTATTATTTCATTTTACTTTCGGGAACACTTGCCTTAATCGACATAGACCACAAGAGTTAAATGTGGAATCCGGTGTCATGAAACCCTACACCGAAAGTAGGTGGTCTACTTGCCAAGGTAGAACCAAACATGAACATAACATCTAGGTGGATCCACTATCTAGTATTCTTATGGGGGCAACATAGTTCAAGAACTAGAAGATATGCTTGGCTCTTTATGCACATTTCATTATGGTATCCATCTCGTGAGTACAATAGTGAACATACCTTCCCACATTGGGAAGGGACACCCTCACTACTAGTTCACTTGGTGAAAAGCTAGAGTCCCTTTTGAAATGTCTTTAGATCATCTTTTAACAATTATAACTTAGAATAGGTCATATGAGACTACCTTTTGTATAGTAGTAGTCATTTTCTCATCAAGAATTGCATGATAACATACTTTCAACACAACCCTCTTATGTGAGATTAACACATTATCAACATCATGTCATAATAAGGTACATAGGTAATTCACAACCAACCTTATATCATTACATATTAAACATAATCTCACAATTCACATAATAAATACATTTCAATTGCATCATCATACCAACACCTACTTAATCCAATCTCAAGATACATTTCAATTGAACTTCATCACCAAGTACAAGCCATCTCAATTGAAGTAAACGTTCAAGATCCAAAGTCTTACCAATTCTCCTTCAAAATCCATCATCCATGATAGTACCACCGACCAATAAATTTCATCCAACAATAGGTTTAATAACATCATTAAATATTAATCAAAACAAGAACTAAGTCAATTACATCAACACTAATCAATTCAACATGAGTTCATAACCTAGGGTTAGAGAATTGGGGTCAATTCATCACCTCTTCCACATACTAGGTTTAACATCAAGAATTACCATAATTGAGTAATAATACATCATAATATAACCATAATAATCATTACAAATCAAGAACAATACAATTTGAAATATCAATTTCGGATTAAAAAGAAACCCATGTTCATATAATCTTTTGGAAATCAATTTTGAAAGAACCCTTTGGGGAAAGGAGCCCAAAGGTGAAAGGTTCCCATACCTTGTTAATCCTTGAAGATTGATGGAAAAAGTGATGTTCTTGCTGCCCTAGAACCATTCAACCCTGGTATTCTATGGAGTCTTCTTTGGGATAGAGAAAGTAGAGAGAAGGTAGAGTGATTTGAGTTCGGGAATTGTGGGGTGTTAAGTTGGCTTTAGACATAGGCTAGCTTATATAGTAACTTATCTAACTTAATTAACTACCCCTTTACTCCTAATTAAACCCCTAACTAATTAAGTTGACCTCATTATAAATTTAACAATAAAAATAGGCCAGACCGATGAGACCTCGACCTACAGGCCATAGGTTAGTCTACGCCTCTACCCCCAACTATATTGTACAATCACTGTTGTTGTCAGAGATTTTTCATTTTTGACACTTTTGGAATGTATAGAAGTATAGGACTATGAATCCATCGACGCCCCATCACCTTGGCTACGCTTTGTCGATTCCAAGCGTAGGTGGCTACTGTCAACACTGCCCAATTTTGCAGATTTGGGTCAAATGCAAGGGTCCTCTCCAAGGACCCTTAATGTGGTCCTTGGGGAGTCGTACCTTGAAGTTTCGACCCTAAACACACTCTAATAAATATTAACACCTTTGCATCAAATTTCATCAAATTCCAACTCCTAAAACCCCATGAAATACGCTAAGGCACACTAGCACCTCTTTCAGTAGTCTCCAGACATGATGGACGTTTCTTAACCTCTTGACTCTAAAACTTCCTAAATGACTTATGAATATTATTTTAGCTCTTAAAACATTTTTACAAACCTTATACAAACATGTGAGGCTCTAGATTATGTCTTGGACTTTTTGAGTGTTACATTATCCCCCCCTCCTAAGGAACATTCATCCCCGAATGACACTAAAATCTTTTATAGGGAAAGGATAGACTTAATACTAGCAGACCAACTAAAAACATACATAATCAACATGAGTTACAACTCAAATCAACGTAACAATATGGAATTTACACATAGAAACTCAAAACATCACTTACTACATATAAGAGCTCAACATCATAACATGAGAAATTTCCTTCTCAACATCAACATGAGCTCAACACAACACAAAGAGTCAATTATGCCAAAACTCATTTCAAAACACATAAACATGCTAAATATCATTTAATTAAGGGAACAACATACCAAATACAAAAATAAGTGCAAATCAAGTAAAAGAGCATCTTTTCATGAAAACTCAGTTTAACAAAAACTTTTACCATAATTATGCACATCTTTGCAAATCAAGTCAAATTCAAATTTACTCATTATATTAGTTATTAATAGGGAAAACTAAACTTAATTAGAAAATATATAAGGATAACGGGACTTCATGTCGGCCTCGGCCTCCCATGTTGCTCCCTCAACTATGTGGTTCCTCCATAACACCTTTATGGAGGCCACCTCTGTAACAACCCTCAAAATATACTAAGGTAGCTAGAGCCTCACATGTGCCTAAAAAGGTTAATAATGTGTTAATAAAGTGTTTTATAGAGTTTATAATCGATTGGAAGTCATTTGGAGGTCAAAAGTCCAAGAACGTCCAAGACGTTCGAAAGTTTGTCTTTAGACGTGATAGCGAGTACTTATATGTTTTCCTTGTTTTTATGTACTTTTTGGAGTTGATAAGAAGTTTAGTTGACCCTAGTACCTTTATAGAGATGTTAAGGCTCAAAACGTCCGGTACGACTCCCCGGGGACCACCCGAAGGGCCCCCAAGGAGGACCCAATCATTGGAAAAACAGGCTGCCCAAGGCCTCGAGCAGGCCAAGATATGGACTTTACCTGTGCAACGCGCGCATAGCACGCACCTTACTGTCCCAAAAATTATTTGGGGCAGAATTGGGAGGCTTCCCCGCGACGCGCAGCCCACTCCCAGATCCGGTTGCATCGTTTTAAAATCAATTTTGTCATGTCTAAAAGTACCAATTCGTGTGGGGGTGTTTCGGTAACTTAGGGGACGTTTTATTAACTAATTTTAGGAGCTTTTTAAACCCTTTCCTAAGCCAAAACTCCAACACCCATTAAGAAATCAAATTACCAAAGTTCTCTTCTCTTCTAAAAACCCCAAAACCTCCATCGAAGACAAAACTCAAGAACAAGCTATGGAGGTGGATTCTTGGAGCTTTATTCTTAGATTTTCATGGGATTTATTATGTATAAGGTATGGTGATCCTTCATACATATATAACAATTCATCTATGGAGTACTTTCAAAGGTTTTCTAAACATGAACTCTAAGTCAAAAATGCTATCTTTCAATCTAGCCATTGGTTCATTCTCAAATTGATTTCAAAAGCATTCTAATGATGAATATATCTTTATTTACTGATTTTATGATGAATTTCTATCCAATTTTATGAAGAACCCATGATCCTCCTAATTTCCCAAATTAGTCTATAATGCGGGTCTTATGATCATGATTTCATGTTTATAGAATTGTGATTAGATTGTATTGAATTGTTTATTGCTATTAATTTCTATATAAATCGAATATTAATTGTGGAGGAATGATCAAAGATGATCATTAGCTTGGAGATTAGGTAAGTTAACCTATTTTTTCTAGTTAGCCTAGAATGTACATTGAATTTTGTTGATTGGTATTGTCCACTTATGTTGGTGGTGTTTACATTCTTGTACATGTTTATGTGTTATGATCATGTCCTTGAAGGAATTAGATTCAATATGAATTGATGTGATGATTTCAATCTTAGGAAGTTGAAGGATTTAGCGTTGATTGTAATATCATTCCTAAGTGAATTCATGCTATGTGATGTTATGTGTATAGTCTTCTACACTACTTGTTTAATCTAGGTGTGGAGATGATGTTATATGTATATGTGTGATGATCATGTTAGGGTTAGGTGTAGTCTATATGGTTAATGATGAAGAATATCTTTTTAGCGTGACCCCTACCCATATGAACCCTATATGAATGTGTGATCAAAGTATGCTAGGAGTCTTATATTCTATTGTTGAATATGTACTTGCATAGTCTAGGGTGACTTCTTAGGGACACTTCGTGGAAGTAGTATTATGGGATGCTACCTACAGATTGAACTAGTGTGACTTAGGAGTTGTCTTAGGTGATGGTTCTTATGTGAAGTTGATGTCTATCAGATGTTTATGACTTATGAATATATGTGCTTGTGTTATGAATCATATTATGAAAGACTATTGTAAGGTGACCTCAAAGTGATACATTGTACTAAGTACACTTGAGGGTTACTTAAGGAAAGAAGTAAGATAAAAGAGAGGTAATGTATAGTATATGTTTCAAAGTATGATAAATGTCTTTATATGCTATTATGAGTAGTATTTATGTCTATATTATGTATGTGAACTATATTGAGCTTATATGTGCTTATGTTCATGAAGTTTACTAAAAAGACATGTTGCATAATTTCAAATGAAATGTCCTCTTTAAATGCATGTTTTGGCATGGTTGTGATACTTAATGCATTCTTGTACTAATATCATTCTTCTTCATCTTTCTACACAAAGTATAGGTGGTGATGGCTAGAGGATGTCTCCTAACTGAAGAGCTTCGATAGATCTCCGAAATTCAAGTAAAAGGAACCCTTATGATTCAAGGGTTGCCTATTTCAAGATGTTTCTTTTAGTTGATGTAATAGCTTAGACTTATATTTTATTTTGTTAAGTGTCGTGTCCCTATTCTATGCTATTGAGTTATGTCTTAAGATGGAAAAGAGACTTAGAGTCTAACGATGTAATATGAAGTTATATATATATATATATGAGAAGTGCTTTCTATAAAATGATGTGCTATGAAAAGTTTTAAATTTTCCTCTATGTTTACTATTATGCAATGAAAGATGTCTAAGGGCTTGTCTTAGACCTCCGAGAGGTCGACTATAAGACCCCCAAAATGAGTTAGGATTTCTAGAGACTAAAATGTTTGTATTAAGGTTATAATGTCCTAAAATGTCTTATAATATGGTGTATAGTCAGTGTATAAAGTTTGAGGTGATTTGGAAGTCAAACGTCAAGGGACGCCTAAGACGTTCGAAGACTAGTCGACTATGTGCCTCATGTGTCTATGCATGCTTATTTTTGTATGTCATGATCTTATGAAGTCTTAAAATGATTTATAATGATGTTTAATGGTATTATATGATGTTTCGTGAAGTTTGGAGTTCAAACATCCAAGAACGTCCAAGACGTTTGAAAGTTAGCCCTTGAGACGTTCATGTGCGTCCTGATGGGGCCTTGCATGTTTAGACGAGTTACGTGCATTTTTTTTGGGTGAAACTTATGTGTAAGGTCTAAAACTTGTTAATGGTTGTATTTACGTGGGAAACGTCTGGGTACGAATTCTAAAGGGCCCCTCAAAAGGGCCCACAAGAAGGACCCAAGGCTGGTCGAGACACTGCCTTGGCAGTGTCAAACGACGGACCAAACGATGGCCAGTTGGTTGAGCAACGTCCCGTAGGTGAAGTATCATCGATTGACACTTATCTTTGGCAGTTATCAACCAAAAAATTTGCCAATGACCAATCGACTGAAGCCAAAGGATGGACAGTCGATTTACCAACGGCCAGTCGATTGGGTCCATCGATGGTGGCCTGCCCCTGCTGCCTTGCACAATGTTTTATTAAGGGATGAATGGGAATTCACCCCACCTCCTAAACTGAATCTAATTGGTTAATTTACCTATATTTTGGGTGTATATAAGGGATTAAACACGTGAACCTCCCAATCCCAATACCATACACACGAATTAAACCTTCCCTCCAAACCAATTCTCCCTAGAAACCACCATTGTTTGGTGAAGCTCAAGAACAGCTTGAAGCATGAATTCCTATATTTTATTCATCAACTTTTAAAGTTTTTCATGAATAAAAAGTTATTGTGATCCTTCATCTCTAGTTATCCTTCCATCTAGAGAGTTAATCTCAATGTTTCAAAAGAGATTATATGATCAAACATCTCTTTCTTCAATCTAGCCATGGGCTCATTCTAAAAACGTTTTTAAGGATTATATTATAATGAATTGAAGTTAATATATTGGTTTTAACGTGATTTTGACTCTAATTGCATGATGAACCCATGTCCCTTCCCAAACTTGATTTAGCCATTGCATGGGCATTGTGATCATGGCTTGGTAATGGTCGATTTGTGATTCTCTTATGTTGAATTGCTTATATTTACTATTATTTACATGAATTAATTATGATTTGAGGATGAAGGATCCATTTGGATCCATGTATGAAGATTTGAACATTCTTAGCTTGGATTTCCATAAATTCACTGTAGCATTACCTTTTTATGATTTAATGTTGAAATTCGAATAGGTGATTATGGTTATAGCTACTGTTTTAAATTCATATTATGATTGAATTGTAATTATGAATCCTTAGGGATCGAATCAAAGGAAATTTGGTTGGATTGACCTACATGCTTTAGCCGATAGATTGATCATCCTAGCATGCCTATTGTTAGATTCAATCATGTTAAAATGATGGTTAGCTACTGCCTATGATGTAATGGGATTATGAATTATCTGTAGTGGATACAACGTGGATCAATTCATGATAGTTTGAATAGTATTAACCTATGTAAAAATTGTCTTTCATGAATTTTAATATGAAGAATGTTTACAGCGATCTAGATTTTATTGGCAATTGTAGTAGGATATCGTTTAAGATATGATTTATTCAACCTACTGCCGTAGACTTATTTTATTAATGAAATATAATCGATGATCAATGCAAGTGAATTGGGTTAAAGTCTATGTTCTTCTACTTTCTAGTATGTATGTGATGCATTATATTAGATTATAATATGATCTTGTAGCAATTCGTACATGGTTTGTTTTATGATTATGGAACTCTCGCTACTGACCTATTCTTGAATTATTGATGAAAGAGTAGTAATGGTAAATTATGACCAAAGGCTAAATGATTGGTAAGAATTGCTCTGCTCTTCTACTTCTCTATTTCTCCATAGTAATGTATATGAAGCCTTGTGTGGCATTGTGTGGTATGGTCCACTTATGGTGGCGGTATTTACTCTAATGTCGTTATAATGTGTTGACCATGGCCTTGAAGGCAAATTAATGATTATATGAATGAGTGGTTATGATGATCACCTTATGTGTAACTTGTGCCTAGTCTTGCATTATAGTTTTGAACCTAGGTTATGTTACTATTGTTATGAGCACGTAAAGGGTTATGTAATACCATGTGTAGGTGCTGCCATTAATGAAGCTTTAATGATTTATGTCCCCTACCCATACACCCCTATGGGAATGTGTGAATAACTAATGTTAGGAGCCTTAAAGTATAATATGAAGATTGTATTGTCTCCTATGCTTGAGTTGTTGATAGACATTACGTGATCATGTTGACCAATGTACACACACACACTCACACTTCATGCATGCTTACAATGTAGTAAATGTTCGTAGTGTCTAATGAAAGGCTGTTCTCATATTCACTAGTGTCTACTACTATGCATGTAAAGTATATGTATGTGAAGTATATTATGTATTTACTTATTAGGATTGCTTGATAGGTGTACTAGTATGGGCAAAGGTACGGGACCTTGTCTATGCATTGCACATCTGTACCTTGATAGGATAGTTCCTAGGTTTGGTTTCTTTGTGCATGAAGTATGTTCATGTGTGGTCTTAATGTGTTATGTGAAAGGTTTGCTCACATATATGTATACACACACACACATGAATGATGGTCTAGTCAATAAAGTAGCCTTGAAAGGTGTGCTCAAGTGTATCCTTAACTAGATAGTGCTAATACATATGCTATGTCCCTGTGAGAGGGTTTCTCACATGAATTAGGTTGATGAACTCTCATCTATGACCTATGAGTTAAGCATATGAGGGGATGACTCTCCTAAACCTATGTTTTATAAAGAAATGATAATAAAGGCTTTTTCAATAAAGGGAACTTACATTAATACAGAGTGAACTTGTAGATGAATACGTGACACTTTCCAATATAGGGAAGGTACGGTTCACTATGGTTCTCATGTGAGGGAGTGAAACTTTCCCAAATAAGGGAGGTAGGGTTCACTACGGTTCTCACGGGGTGGATAGCCTCATAACCCAAAAAGGGTGTAGAGTGATATTTCCATGATTGCCCCCAAGTTCCATAAACTATGCTTGCCACATAGGATCTAGCAAGTGATATCACCTAATATGATAGCATGATATATGTCTTACCTTGGCAAGTAAGATACCCTCTTTTAGGTATGAGGGATGAAACCATATTCCATGATTAGCACCCATGGTCTTAGTGTCGGTTAAGTCTATGGTTTCCCTAAAGTAAAATGGACAATGGAAGTAAATGACTAGGACCCTAACTGGAATGACTTAAGGGATGTTACTTAGGATGGGTTAAAGTAATGAACCCATCTAGATATTGCACAAGTATATCCTTATGAAGTTCTAGGAAAGTGTTCTAATGCATGTGTCTATGTATATGTTCTTTATGCATGACTTTGTAGTATTCGTCTACTTGTTATGAAGATGTGCATGGTATGAGTCTATATTCATGATGTTGATATTATTGACTATATGATGAATGTCTTGTTTTGACATGAATGAAGTTGTCTTTACTTGTTATGATGATGTATGAATTGTAAAGGTTTATAGTCTCATGAAGAGTTCACTAAGTATGTGTGAAGTTATGGAGCTTCAGATGTGCATTGCACTAGTAGACTAAGATTGGGGTCATGAACAAGGTCTTATGATTATGAATGTGAAAAGAAGTGAAAATATGTGTAAATGGATGTAGTTCACTGTAATGTCCTATATTCTTGACTTGAATGTGTCTTGTAATGTGCTATATTTATATGGTGATATGTGTTGGCTTGTGTTAAGTGTATGTATGCTTCCTTGTGGCCTTAAGGTGATGCATTGCACCAAGTATCACTAGAGGGTTACTTGGGAGGTTAATAAATAAAAGGAAAGATAGCTCACTGTTAAGGTAAAAGAGTTCACTGTAAATTGACCTCAATTATGGTCTAAATTCTATATGTGATTTTATATGATGTTTGGCCTTTGATTATGTTTCTATGAAGTCTGTGAATGATATAAATGTTAGTGTAAAAAGGTTTAATATTTACTCAAAGAGACATGAAGTATGATTTCAAGAAAATATCCCTTTTAAATGCATGTTTTTGCATGGTTGCCATACTTAAAGCATTCTAATACTAATATCATTCTTCTCTACTTTTTACACAAAGTGTAGGTTATGGATGCTTAAAGGATGTCTTGAATGATGAAGAGCTTGATAGATGATTCCCAAGTTCAATGAAAGGAATCCTTAAGTTCAAGGATCTCCTACTTATGTCTTTACTGTAAAGTGTTTAAACATTGTATAGTGATGTAATGTGTCTTAAGGGCCGTGTCCCTAATGTACTCTAATGTTGTTGAGTCTAAGATGGCAAAGATACTTAAGGATAAAGTATGAATTGCATAAACCTTATATTTTTGGTATGTATTCATTGACGTTACCTTAAAGATATTATGAAGATTCCAAAGTACATGAATGAAAATTTAGATTAAATACATGTTTTCTCAAGAGTATTGTACATCCTAACATGCTAATTGTGAATTTGACTTCATGAGGTAAGGTAAGAAACTTATTTTTAGTCAATTTTGATATGTAAGGTTTAGCCTTATAATGAAAAGTTGACTCTCTTTATCATGAAATATGTTGAGTCTCTTGAAACTTATGTGACTTGTATGGTTTGGAAAGCATGATTGTAGGCTCACTCTTGAAAAGTGAAAGAATGGTTAGCTAAGTGTTAAGTGTGTGCCTATAATTTGTATTTTTTTTTCCAAAAGGTGCTTACTGTGAAGGTGATTACTATGTTAGAATTTTAAATTTTGTGAAATGGCTTCCTATTTGTTGTAATTTATTTGGTGTGACTTACCATTTAGATTTCACTAGGAAGTAAACATGATCATGTCCTTGTTTAAAAAGTTGAGAATTTGTCATATTACAGTAAAGATGGCCTTTGTGCATTTTCTTGAGTGTGAGCTCATGATACATGTAAGTGAGTTGAGGAGATGGACATTCCTCCATGGACACAAATAAGCATGGTATGGTTGAGTATGACCCTCATTGATAATGATCAAACAAGGAAAGACACAAAGAAATAAAAGATATGTGGATTAACTCAAGTTATTGAAATTATGGGCAACAAGGGACTAAAACCCTCACCTCCCAATTGACTTCAACAACCTAAATTTAACCCAAGGAAGAATAATTCAAATGAAACCAAGAATGACAAAGAGGTAACACTTAGATTAATCAAACTCAAGAAGTTAACTAGCAATACCAAGATTCACACTAATTTACTCACTAATAACTCACTAAGAAGATACTACAATTTAAGAGTCAATATTGAACATAGTCTAAGTCTTGCAAAATGATAAAAGACTAATATTTATACTAAGGTAATAAAGAATACACTTCTTTGACAATCTTGCCCTTAATGAGGTAAGGGCCTTCTTTGGTTGCCTTCTTTTATGAATTCTTGAATTCATGAAATGGCCATTTGCACACATGGCCTCTTTCCTTCTTCCTTCTTATTTGATATAATGTAAACACATTGTATGTCCTTCTTTGGTGACCTTCAATCTCCTCTAATGCTTCCCTTTTCATGAACATTGCTTGTTGGGCTTGGAGATCCTTTGCTTGACTCCGTGTGAATGGTATTGAGGGGTACATGTCACTCATGTTAGTGTCATCCATGCTTGCCATGTTATCATCTTCCCCTTCTTGAAAATTATTCATCCTCGAATCCAAAGGATCACCTACAACACAAGGAGATAAATCAGTAACATTGAAAACATTATGAACATTATACTCACTTGGTAGCTCAATCATGTAAGCATTGTCATTGATTCGCTTGACTAATTGAAAAGGTCCATCTCCTCTTGGGCTTAGCTTCCTTTTTCGTACTTGTGGAAACCTTTCCTTTCGGAAATGCACCCACACCCAATCATCTGGATTGAAGATCACTTCCTTTCTCCCTCGATTCTTTCGAATGGACACCTTTGAATTGTTCTTTTCAATGGATTCTTTTACCTTGGCATGAATGTTCATCATCTCTTTTGCCCTTTTCTTGGCATCTAGGCTAGGGGTGGCAAGGGGATGGGGACGGGGACTGGGGGACGGGACGAAGGGGGACGGGACGGGATAGGGGACGGGGAGGGGGGATTTGGACCGGGACCGGGACCGGGACCGGGACTGGGATTGGGGAGATGGGATTGGGGGGACGAAAATAGGTCCCATCTCGTCCCACTATATATACGGGATGGGATGGGATTTTGGGGTACGAGCCGGGACGGGACGGGGAATTTTTTTTGTTTTTAAATACTTATATATTTATATTGAAATTATACGTCTTCAACTAATAAATTTTAAATTTAACTTTTAATTTTCAAATATCAAAATAAATTTTCAAATTTAAAGTTTCAATTTTCAAATTTCAAGATTCATGTTTCAAATTTCAAGTTTCAACTTTAAAGTTTAAAATTTCAAATTTGAGAAGTTTAAATTTGTATTTTAAATATTTAAAGTAATGTAAATTGTAAACTTGAAATTTGAAATGTCAATTTACAAGTTTTAAATTAAGTATTTCAAAGTTAGTTTAGTACTTTAGTTAGTTTAGTATTTTAATATATATTTAATTGTATATATTAAATTAAAATGCAAAACAATAATTGTATAAAAAAACTTGAATAAAAGTTAAAACCTTCAAATTTATTCAATAGAACTTAGAAGTTACAATTAACAAATATTAGTGGAGTAACTAATCTACGCAGCCACCTTGTAGGAAGGGTTCTGTTTCAATAAGTTCTCATACGTAAAACTAATATTTGTTACAGATATTAGATGAGTAACTAATTTTACGCAGCCACCTTCTAGGAAGGGTTCAGTTTCAATTAGTTCTCGAATGTAATCTAAAAATATTTGTTTTCTCCTTTAAAATTTAATTCTAATTGTCGCATCATATCGATGGTGATATCCTCCGGTGTTGGCAAACTTGCTAGAAATTCTTGTGCATCTAATTCATCATCATTGCATTCAATTTGTGTTTTGATCCAACTTGCTTGTTTTTTACTTAACTTTGGCAAATTATTATTCCTCCTTTCGGCATTGCACCACTCTCTAAATAAAACTATTGTTTCCAAACTGTCTTCCGCCAATGAATGTCTATGATCACCAATTTGAAACCTTGCCGCACTGAAAGCAGCCTCCGATGCAACTGATGAAGCTTGAATAGCTAGAACATCACGAACCATTTTGCTCAAAGTTGGAAATGCATCGCTTCGCCTACTCCACCATCCTAATAAATCTTCATTGCCATCTTTGATTTCCAATGCTTCTAAAGATTGACTAAGATATTCTTCAAAATCATCACGGTTAATAGAATTTAGACCAAGAATACCTCGCATATAACTTGAAATTGGAAGTGACAAATCAATCTCAACATTAGAAGTTTGACCAACTTCTCCTTGAAAAATTTCCGTAGTTTTATATTTTTCATACAATAGTTTTGCTTCTATTTTTATGCTAGACTTACACGTTTGACTATTTGGAATTTCTTCCGGTAAAATTTCTAAAGTTTCATAAAAACTGTCAACAAGGCCTTGCACACCTTGTAATTTATAAGCAGGATGAAGTAAAGTAGCCGTTAAAAAAACTTGAGGAATAGAAAAAAAATATTTTTAAAATTTTTCAATCATACCTTCAATTGAAACTCTAAATTTATCTATTTTTTATATTTACAAAATTGAATTGTAAGAGCACAAATATTTATTAATACGGATGAAATAGTAGGATAATAAATTCCAGAAAACATGGTAGTAGCATCATAAAAAAGTCTTAAAATTTGTAATAGTTCTTTAGTTTCTTCCCAATCTTCATCACAAATTCTATCTAATGGGTCAGCATTATGAGCATTAAACACCATTTGTATGGGTCTTCTATATTTGTAAGCAACCGAAAGAATTTCTCTTTTCTCTCTTAAGGAGTATCATCAACATAAGTAGAATCATTTATGTTAAATCTAACTCTACTAGTTGATATAGATGAAGTACCACCACTTTTACTACTCTTTTTTTCTTTACTATTTTTTTTACCAAAATTAAATAATTTAAAAAGTCTACTTTCTTCGTTATCTTGTGCTTTCTCTTTTCCTTTACCGCTATTTTTTTTGCTAGAACTCATACTTAATTATATATAAAGTGTAATATAAAAAGAATAATAACACAAAAATAAAGACGAAAAATAAAATATATAAATGTTATGAAACGAATGTACCAAACGTCTGCGTTAATAGCAGACGTTAAACCGATTGTTGAAGCTTGTGGTTTGTTGTAACTTGTAATTTGAAACTCCAACCAATACTTGATAACAAATATGAGATAATAATTATATATATTGATATAATATGAAAATTTCGAATTGAAAATTGAAATATATGGATTATAATAATATGAGAATTAAAATGGAATAGAAATTAAGATTGACACTTGAGAGTTGAGATTTGAGAAGATATAGAAAAATAGATGAGAGAAATTAGAATAGATGATTTTGTAAGAAATTGTAGGAAATAGGGATATTTATAATATTAAAAATGGGTTAAAGTGTAATTATTATAACTTGAGGGTTTAAATAAAAGTTTTAAAAGTAGGGGGGTGGTAGGGGGTGTTTGGGAACACAAAAAGTGGCAAAATTCCATTGGGGGGGCCACTAGCCGTTTCCCCAACGGATGAAAAACGGTAACTTTTCAAAATTTTAAAAATAAAAAATAAAAAAAAATAAGGGGGGGATCCCGCGAACCGGCCGGTTCAACCGGGCCGGAACCGGGCCAGGTAAACCGGGACTCAGGGGTGAACCGGCCCCTGACCGGTCCCCTCATCCCCCACCCCTTAAACCCCTTAAACAGAAGGGGATGGGCCGGGCGGGACGCGGGTTGGGGCTGGACGCGGGCTGGGGCGGGGTATCCCGGTCACCCTGCCACCCCTAATCTAGGCTCACAACAACATCACTAGACAAAGGAATCATGGTTAATGGAAACAAAGGTTTAAAATAATAGAAAGCCTCAAATGGATACATTCAAATAGAGGAGTGGAAAGACCGATTATATGCAAACGCAATCAACGGTAATCGGTATTTCCAAGTAGTTGGGGTTCCTCTAATCATGCATCGAAGCATGGTTCCAAGAGTCCGGTTGACTACTTCGGTTTGTCCATTCGTTTGAGGATGACAAGAAGTAGAGAACAAAAGTTTGGTACCAAGTGTACCCCATAGACTCTTCCAAAAATTACATAGATACTTGGAATCCGATCACTAACAATGGTCTGAGGGACTCCATGCAATTTAAGCACATTGATAACAAACAAAGATGCTACATGGGATGCATCATCACATTTATGGCATGGAATAAAATGAGCCATTTTAGAAAATCTATCCACTACCACAAATATACTATCATGTCCTCTTTTAGTCCTAGTCAGTCCTAAAACAAAATCCATAGAAATATACATCCACGGACCATTAGGAGTAGGAAGAGGAGTATACTTACCTTTGGGCCTGGTCGTGGATTTGGCTTGCTTGCATTCTAGACATTGTCATCAAATCCTCTCCAAAACATTTTTCATCTTGGGCCAAAAGAACTGCTCCTTAAGAATATCAAGTGTTTTTGGTACCCCAAAGTGTCCCATCAAAACACCACTATGAGCCTCCTTGACAAATAACTCTCTCCGTGAGCTGATGGGCACATATGCTCGACCATCTTTGAACAAAAACCCATCAACCAATTGGTACCTATCAACTCGCTTCCCTTTATTAAGATTATCAAAGGTATCTTTGAAGTCGGAATCCATAGAATAGAATCCCTTTAAGCTTTCAAACCCCATCATTCTAGAAAACAAGGTATTGACAAACACAAAACTTCTTGATAGAGCATCCGCTACCACATTATCCTTGCCTTCCTTGTAGTTGATCACATATGGAAAGGTTTTAATGAATTCAACCCACTTAGCATGTCGCTGGTTCAACTTGAATTTCCCCTTAAGATGCTTCAAGGACTAATGATTGGTCCTTATCACGAACTCTTTGTGACACAAGTAGTGTTGCCAATGAGCCAACACTCGCACAAGTGCATACAATTCCTTGTCATAAGTTGAGTACTTGAGTGTAGCTCCTTTTAGCTTTTCACTAAAGAAATCTAATGGTTTTCCTTCTTGCATCAACACACCACATATACCAACACGTGAAGAATCACATTCAATTTCAAAGGCCTTATCAAAGTTGGGTAGTTGGAGCAAAGGTGCAGAACTCAACATCAATTTCAAAGGCCTTATCAAAGTTGGGTAGTTGGAGCAAAGGTGCAGAACTCAACATCAATTTCAAAGCTTGAAAAGACTTCTCCTTCTCCTGCTCCTCACCCCATACAAAAGGTACATCTTTCTTGATCAGTTCATTCAAAGAAGCAGCAATTAAACTAAATCCCTTCACAAATCGCAGATAAAAACTTGCTAACCCATAAAAACTTCTTACCTCGGTTGTACTGATTGGGGTCGGCCAATTCTTGATGGACTCCACCTTCTCTTCATCGACCTCAATCCCATTTGCACTAACCACAAAACCCAAAAACACAAATTTTTCAACACCAAATGAACATTTCTTGAAATTAGCAAAGAGTCGCTCTTGTAGTAGAACATCAAACACTTGTTTCAAATGGGATACATGTTCCTCCATTGTCTTACTATACACAAGTATGTCATCAAAATACACCATAACAAACTTGTTGATGAAAGGTTTGAGAACATGGTTCATCAATCTCATGAAAGTTCTTGGGGCATTTGTCAATCAAAATGGATCACAAGCCATTCATACAGCCCAAACTTTGTCTTGAAAGCCGTCTTCCACTCATCACCCGGTTGCATCCGAATTTGATGATACCCACTTCGAAGGTCAATCTTGGAGAAAATAATAGAACCACATAGCTCATCAAGCATATCATCAACTCTAGGAATGGGATGGCGATACTTCATTGCGATCTTATTTACAGCTCTAAAATCAATACACATTCTCGAAGTGCCATCTTTTTTTGGAACAAGAATTATTGGTATGGCACAAAGACTTAGGCTTTCTTTAATCAACCCCTTCTCAAGAAGCTCTTCCACTTGCTTTGATAGCTCTTTTTTTTCTACCGGGTTACTTCTATAAGTTGGACAATTGGGAATTTGTGAACCCAGTATAAACTCAATTTGGTGCTCGATTCCTCTCAATGTTGGTAATCCAGCGGGCATCTCATTTGGAAATAGTTCATCATATCCCTGTAAAAGAGAAGAAATAATACTAGGCAAAGTGCTAGTACCTTGGTTAGCATGTAACAAAAGGTTGGTGTTGACAAGGCACACTGAAAAGCTTTCCTCATCCACACCCTTTAAACACTTGCTTGGATTTTCTATCATGCACATGTTCTTATTTTTAGCCAAGGCACTCCCCTCTTTTGGAACAATGGTGGAACTTTCGCCGTCACCTTTTGCCTCCGTTATTTTAATTCTTTCCCCATGCTCCTTCATAACCCGATAGTCCTTACTCACTTGATATGGAGTGAGAGTTGCAAGCACATACTTTTTACCTTCAATCAGGAAAGTGTATTTGTTGGATCTACCTTGGTGCACAACATCTCTATAAAATTGCCAAGGTCTCCCCAACAGTAGGTGACATGCCAACATGGGAACCACATCACAAACCAATTCCTCATTATACTTTCCTACTTTAAACCGAATACTTGCTCGTTTGAGGAACTTCATCTCTCCACTCTCATTGAGCCATTGTAGCTTATAAGGATTGGGAGGCTTGCTGGTTTGTATTTTCATACGCTCCACCAAGCAACTACTCACTACATTGGTGCAACTTCCACTATCAATGATTAAGGAACACACTATATCTTGGATTCTGCACCTAGCATTAAATAGATTCTCCCTTTGGTCAAGTTCTTCTTTCGCAAGGGCTCCCACAATTCTTCTCACAACACATGAAAGATTGGCATTCAAGTTCAAGTATTCATCATCATCTATCAAAGACTTCTCCTTCTCCATGAATCAAGCAAAATTCACCCTCTCATCCAACCTATCTTTTTCATCCCCCGAAGAACCTTTCTCTTCTTCACCCCTATCTCTCTCTCCCTAATTTTTTTCTTCTCCCTCATCTTCATCTTCAGTCTTATATCCATCACGAAGAGCAACAATTGTTCTTCTATTTGGACACTCACTAGCAACATGTCCCCTCCCTTGACATCTAAAGCATTGAATTGTAGAGGGTCGAGGAAAGTTAGGTTTAACATAGTTACCTCATTGTGGTTGCTCACTTACCTTGGATTTGTAATCAAGCTTGACTTGGTTAGCTTGACCTCCACCTTTAGCTTGTTCCCTGGATGTCGTCTTCTAATTATCGTGACCTTTGATCCATGTGGAAGTTAAAGAACTTTTGGTCTTGTATGACTTTTCTTCTTTCAAATCTGCTTCTACCTTTGAGGCATCATGGAAAACCGCTTCAAGAGTCTCATAGTGCTTAAGCTTCAAGGTATTCACGATGTCATATCTCAAGTTTGCCACGAATCGTATTACAGTACATTCCATATTCTCTTCGATTTTAGACTTCATCCGCAAGTTCTCAAACTCATCATAATATTCTTCCACACTTTTGATACCTTGCCTCAACATGTACACCTTCTTGAGCACCTCTTGGTAGTAGTTTGGAGTCAAGTATCTCAACTCCATAAGTGTAATCAACTCTTGCCAAGTAGGTAACTCATAGTTATGATGATTCTCCCTTTCCCTCCTCTTGGACTCCCACCAAGTTGATGCGTACCCCTCAAATTGCGTGAGAGAATACTTTGCCTTCAAAGTTGCCGAGATATTATTGGTAAGAAAGATCTGCTAACTTTGAATTTTCCATTCCAAGAACTCATCGGGGTCACTACTTTCTTTAAACCTTGGAAGGGTGACCTTGATAGTGTTCAAGCCCCTATCTTGATCATTCCTCTCCCTGAACCTATTTCCTCTATTTCCCATCCTATCGCCTCTATATCCCATCCTATCTCCTCTATATCCCATCCTATCTTGATCTCCCCTGCCTTGGTCCCACCCCAAGTCCCGAGGTCTTACTCCTTCCCTTTGTACTCCATTTCCATCTCTACCACAAAACGCATCATTATTGAACTCCTCATTAATCTCATCATAAAGAGGATTTCGGTATTGGTAGTCTTGTTAGGACATTTGTTGTGCATTTTTTGGATGTGATGTGTAGTTTCATGAAAAGATGCATTTGAATCATTTCGAAATGGAGTTTGGTATTGGACTTGATTCGCCACAACAGGAAGATTCTCTTGTGGTGGGTGATAGGGATGTGGAATTGGATGTGGTGTAGGCTGTCTTAGGTGGTTTGGAGGGTTGGGAGTTTTGAAAGTGGGGCGTTGGTAGTTTCAGGTACGGCTTTGTAGAGGAGAACATAAATTATGAGCTTGTTCCGGAGTAAGGGTGGTGGAATGCACCGATGTCCTCCTTATGTCCTCATTTTCAGGTTGAATTGCTTTCCTTCTATTCTCATTTTCTACCCGTACCAACCTTTCCTCCATACCTCCCATCCTTCCATTCATTTTTGCTACTTGCTTAGAGATGTTGGCGAGAACCTCCATTATGTTCTCCAAGCCCTCCCCACTTGGACTTGTATTAGACATGATACCTACAGAACTCAACAAACGAGGTTAGTAGCAAAATCCTCACTTCACTCGTATGTAACTCTCAACTCACCTTCTATGGCGTCCTCTAAAAATTGATAGTGAACTAGCTCCGTTCAATCAACTCAAGATCACCTATCCTTTGTGATAGAATGGATTCTTGTGACTATTGAAAGAAGGACGGCCCAAAAAAAAAACTAACGGACTTGAATCAAGAAGGTTATCAAAGAATTAAGATGAGAAAAGTAGAATAAAGTAGTACCAAAAGATTTAGACTCAAAATAAACCAAGTAACAAATGTAGAAGATTACTACTTGTTACTTAATTTGAAGAATCAAAGAAATGATTTGATGATTAAAAACTAGTTAACAAGTAACCAAAGATGTTAATTAATTTTTAAATAGTTGAAAAATAGAAGGAAAATAAGTTTAGAAGACGAAGAAGTGAATTTGGACACTTAGAAAAATTTCAAGCCTTAAAAAAGTTCATCACTTGTAAGATGTTGATTGGATAATTTGATGATCAAAATTAGTTAACAAGTAATTAAAGATGTTAATTAATTGTTAATTAGTTGAGAAAAATGATAGAAAAAAAATCACAAAGTTTGGACACATAGAAAAATTTCTAGGTCCAAAAAACTCCCCATACTTAGAATATTTTTGGGCTGTCAAGGGAAAACCTGCAATTTTCAGCCTCTGAAAGTGAGCCCCACGTGCTGACTAGGCATCTGGACCTTGTTGGCTGGTCTCTGTTGTGCTGGCTGTTGATGCAATGCTGTGTGGCGCTGGCGTGGCAGATGGCGTCTGATGTGGCTGCTGACGTGTCAGTCCACGTCGATATATATATATTTTTTAATTTTTTTTCCATATTTTTTTTTCAGATTTCGATTTTTTTTTAAAATTCCACTAATGGACCCCCAAAAAACACCTTTGACCAACTTTGACTTGAAAAGTTAGATCAAATGTACTTTCTTCTTTCTTCTTCTTCAAGAACAACTTGAACAACACACACTACACCCCAATACACTCAAATCAACTCCAAATTGGCTCAAATTTTAGGATTTTTTTCTCTTCAACTAAGAGAACAAATCCCACTAATTATTAACCTCCAATTTCTCCTCTATCTAAAGACCCACTTTCAAAATTTGAAAAGTTTGAAATCCTTTAATGGCAACTTCACTTCTACAACTTCAAATTGAACAAAATTTAAAACCAAGACTCAAAATACACTAGGTAACAAAGATCTAGTGTCAAAAACAACAAAACAAAACAAAACAAAAAATCAGATTTTTTTTCAACCCAAGACTAGATTTGTAAAAACGAATCTAAATGTAGGCTCTTGATACAAAATGATGATCATCAAATAAGGATAGACACACAGAAATAAAAGATATGTGGATTAACTCAAGTTTTTGAAATTATGGGCAACAAGGGACTAAAACCCTCACCTCCCAATTGACTTCAACAACCTAAATTTAACCCAAGGAAGAATAATTCAAATGAAACCAAGAATCACAAAGGGGTAACACTTAGATTAATCAAACTCAAGAAGTTAACTACCAATCCCAAGATTCACCCTAATTTACTCACTAATTACTCACTAAGAAGATGCAACAATTTGAGAGTCAATATTCAACATAGTCTAAGTCTTGCAAAATGATAAAAGATTAATATTTATACTAAGGAAATAAAGAAGTCACTTCTTTGACAATTTTACCCTTAGTGAGGTAAGGGCCTTGTTTGGTTGCCTTCTTTTGTGAATTCTTGAATTCATGAAATGGCCATTTACACATATGGCCTCTTTCCTTCTTCCTTCTCAATTTTATGTAATGTAAACACATTGTATGTCCTTATTTGGTGACCTTCAATCTCCTCTAATGCTTCCCTCTTCATGAACATTGCTTGTAGGCCTTGGAGATCCTTTGCTTGACTCCGTGTGAATGGTCTTGAGGGGTACATGTCACTCATGTTAGTGTCATCCATGCTTCCCATTTTATCAGTCATAGCACTAGGTCTAACTTATAAGGATACATTGTCAACCTATCTTACTCAAGTCTATGTGCATTGAAGTATGAATGCCTACTTGTTCTTGAGTGTTGTTGAAATCTGCCTAAGTATGAGTTAAAGATAGT
The DNA here is from genome assembly GCA_016801875.1 of Solanum sitiens. Taxonomy (NCBI): domain Eukaryota; kingdom Viridiplantae; phylum Streptophyta; class Magnoliopsida; order Solanales; family Solanaceae; genus Solanum; species Solanum sitiens. The sequence continues at coordinate 3,632,124 of JABWTJ010000048.1, read as the reverse complement.
TGCAAGATGAGGTCTCATCGATTGACACTTATCTTGGGCAGGTCTTAACCCCAAAATTGTCCAAGGAACAATCGACAGAAGCCAAAGGACGTCGAATCGGTTGACAACGGCCACTCGATTGGATCCGTCGATGGTGGCCTGCACCTGCTACCTTGCGCACTATTTTATTAAGGGTTAAATGGGAAATTTACACCACTTACTAAACTGACTCTAATTGGTTAATTTACCTATTTTTCGGTGTATATAAGGGATTAAACACGTGAATCTCCAAATCCTAATACCATACACACGAATTAAACCTTCCCTCCAAAACCAATTCTCCCTAGAAACCACCATTGTTTGGTGAAGCTCAAGAACAGCTTGAAGCATGAATTCCTATGTTTTATTCATCAACTTTTAAAGGTTTTCATAATTAAAAAGTTACGGTGATCCTTCATCTCTAGTTATCCTTCTATCTAGAGAGTTAATCTCAAAGTTTCAAAAGAGATTATATGATCAAACATCTCTTTCTTCAATCTAGCCATGGGTTCATTCTAAAAACGTTTTTAAGGATTAAATTATAATGAATTGAAGTTAATATATTGGTTTTAACGTGATTTTGTCTCCAATTGCATGATGAACCCATGTCCCTTCCCAAACTTGATTTAGCCATTGCATGGGCATTGTGATCATGGCTTGTTAATGGTAGATTTGTGATTCTCTTACGTTGAATTGCTTATATTTACTGTTATTTACATGAATTAATTATGATTTGATGATGAAGGATCCATTTGGATCCATGTATGAAGATTTGAACATGCTTAGCTTGGATTTCCATGAATTCACTGTAGCATTACCTTTTTAGGATTTAATGTTGAAATTTGAATAGGTGATCATGGTTATAGCTACTGTTTTAAATTCATATTATGATTGAATTGTAAGTATGAATCCTTATGTATCAAATCAAAGGAAATTTGGTAAGATTGACCTACATGCTTTAGCCTATAGATTGATGATCCTAACATGCCTATTGTGAGATTCAATCATGTTAAAATGATGGTTAGCTACTGCCTATGATGTAACGGGATTATGAACTATATGTAATGGATACAATGTGGATCAATGTATGATTGTTTGAATAGGATTAACCTATGTAAAAATTGTCTTCCATGAATTCTTAATATGAAGCATGTTTACAGTGATCTAGAGTTTATTGGCAATTGTAGTAGGATCTCATTTAAGCTATGATTTCTTCAAGCTACTTCCCTAGACTTATGTTATTAATGATATATAATGGATGAGGAGTGTAAGTGAATTGGGTTAAATATCTATGTTCTTCTACTTTCTAGTATATATGTTATGCATTGTATTAGCTTGTGATATGATCTTGTAGCGAATTGTACATGGTTTCTTTTATGATTATGCTACTCTCCCTACTGCCCTATTCTTGAATTATTTATGAAACAGTAGTAATGATCAATTATGACCAAAGGCTAAATGATTGGTAAGAATTGCTCTACTCTTCTACTTCTCTATTTCTCTATAGTAATGTAGATGAAGCCTTGTGTGGCATTGTGTGGTATGGGCCACTTATGGTGGCGGTATTTACTCTATTGTCATTATAATGTGTTGACCATGGCCTTGAAGTCAAATTAATGATTTTATGAATGAGTGTTTATGATGATCACTTTATGTGTAACTTGTGCCTTGTCTTCCATTATAGTTGTGAACCTAGGTTATGTTACTATTGTTATGAGCACGTAAAGGGTTATGTAATACCATGTGTAGGTGCTGTCATTAATGAAGTGTTAATGATTTATGTACCCTACCCATGTAACCCTATGTGAATGTGTGAATACCTAATGTTAGGAGCCTTAAAGTATAATATGAAGATTGTGTTGTCTCCTATGCTAAATTGTGTTGTGTGGTCTATACTTGAAAGTGTAATGTGGTCTAAGAGGGTGGCTGCCTCAATAAGTTGTTTATATACATTATGTGATCATGTTGACCAATGTACACACACACACTCACACTTCATGCATGCCTACAATGAAGTAAATGTTCGTAGTGTCTAATGAAAGGTTGTTCTCATATTCACTAGTGTCTACTACTATGCATGTAAAGTATATGAAGTATGTTATGTATTTCCTTACTAGGATGACTTGATAGGTGTACTAGTATGGGCAAGGGAATGGGACCTTGTCTATGCATTGCACATGTGTACCTTGATGGGATAGTTCCTAGGTTTGGTTTCTATGTGCATGAATATGAATGTATGTTCATGTGTGGTCTTAATGTGTTATGTGAAAGGTTTGCTCACATATATATATACACAAACACAGATGAATGATGGTCTAGTCAATAAAGGAGCCTTGAAAGGTGTGCTCAAGTGTATCCTTAACTAGATAGTGCTAATACATATGCTATCTTAATGTGATAGGGTTTTTCCCATGAATTAGGTTGATGAACTCTCATCAATGACCTATGAGTTAAGCATATGAGGGGATGACTCTCCTAAACCTATGTTTTTTAAAGAAATGATAATAAAGGCTTTTTCAATAAAGGGAACTTAACTTAGCACCGAGTGAACCTGTAGATGAGGGGGTGACACTTTCCAACATAGGGAATGTAGGGTTCACTACGGTCCTCATGTGAGGGAGTGACACTTTTCTAAATAAGGGAGGTAGGTTTCACTACGGTCCTCACGGGGTGGATAGCCTCATAACCCAAAAAGGGTGTAGAGTGATATTTCCATGATTGCCCCCAAGTTCCATAAACTATGGTTTCCACATAGGATCTATCAATTGATATCACCTAATATGATAGCATGATATATGTCTTACCTTGGAAAGTAAGATGCCCTTTTTTTGGTCTGAGGGGGTGACACCAAATTCCATGATTAGAACCCATGGTCTTAGTGTTGGTTAAGGCTATAGTTTCCCTAAAGTAAAATGGACAATGGAAGTAAATGACTACAACCCTAACTAGAATGACTTAAGGGATGTTACTTAGGATAGGTGGAAGTAATGAACCCATCTAGACATTGCACAAGTATCTCCTTAGGATGTTCTAGGAAGGTGTTCCCATGCATGTGTCTATGTATATGTTCTTTATGCATGACTTTGTAGTATTGTCTACTTGTTATGAAGATATGCATGGTATGAGTCTATATGCATGATGTTGATATTATTGACTATATGATGAAGGTCTTGTATTGACATGAATGAAGTTGTCTTTACTTGTTATGAGGATGTATGAATTGTATGTTAAAGTTTACGGTCTCATAAAGAGTTTACTAAGTATCTGTGAGGTTACGGGGCTTCACATGTGCATTGCACTAGTAAACTAAGATTGGGGTCATGAACAAGGTCTTATAATGATGAATGTGAAAATAAGTGAAAATATGTGTAAATGGATGTAGTTCACTGTAATGTCCTATATTCTTGACTTGAATGTGTCTTGTAATGGGCTATATTTCTATGGTGATATGTGTTGGCTTATGTTAAGTGTATGTATGCTTCCTTGTGGCCTTAAGGTGATGCATTGCACCAAGTATCACTAGAGGGTTACTTGGGAGGTTAATAAATAAAAGGAAAGATAGTTCACTGTTAAGGTAAAAGAGTTCACTGTAAAGTGACCTCAATTATGGTCTAAATTCTATATGTGATTTTATACGATGTTTGGCCTTTGATTATGTTTCTATGAAGTCTGTGAATGATATAAATGTTTGTGGAAAAAGGTTTTATGAATATTTACTCAAAGAGACATGAAGTATGATTTCAAGAAAATATCCCTTTTAAATGCATGTTTTTGCATGGTTGCCATACTTAAAGCATTCTTGTAATAATCACATTCTTCTCTACTTTTTACACAAAGTGTAGGTTATGGATGATTAAAGGATGTGCTGAATGGTGAAGATCTTGATAGATGATTCCCAAGCTCAGTGAAAGGAATCTTAAGTTCAAGGATCTCCTACTTATGTCTTTATGTAAAGTGTTTAAACATTGTATAGTGATGTAATGTGTCTAAGGGCCGTGTCCCTAATGTACTCTAATGTTGTTGAGTCTAAGATGGCAAAGACACTTAAGGTCTATATATGTTTTATGTATATGAAGTAATGTTCTAGCATATGATGTGCTAAGAAAGTTTTAAATTTTCCGCTAAATTTACTATGTCAATGGGATGACTGCTAACTATGGGCTTGTATAAGACCTCTGAGAGATCAAGTACGCCATGTTACTTCTAGGGGGTACTCCGTGGATGTGACATCGACGACGCCTTGGGTATACCGTAACTTCTAGGGTTTACCCTTGGGTCGTTACAACTTCTTTGTTCTTCAACTTCTTCACTTGTCGATCAAGGATTTCCACCGGAACATCTTCATAGGAGAGTTTCTCATCCATACCTAGACCTTCAATAGAAAGAATGGACTCGGGGTCACCAATTCACTTCTTAAGCATGGAGACATGGAATATTGGGTGAACCGAAGCTAGCTCACTAGGTAATCTCAACTAGTATGCAACCTTGCCAACCCTTTGCAAAATTTCATAGGGACCCATATAGGGAGGACTAAGTGTCCCTTTCTTGCCAAACCTCATCACCCCTTTCATGGGCGAAATTTTCAAATAAACCTTATCAACTTCTTCAAATTCTAAGTCTCTTCTCCTATTATCGGCATAGACTTTGTCGGTTATATGCTGTTTTCAATCAATTCCTTATCATATGAACTTTTTCCAAAGTTTTATAGATCAATTTGGGACCTAAGAGTGAAGACTCGTCAACTTCAAACCACCAAACCTGAGATCTACATCTTCTACCATACGAAGCCTCAAAAGGAGCCATGGATATAGTCGAATGGTAACTATTGTTATAAGAGAACTCAACCAAAGGCAAGTGTTCATCCCAACTTCCCTTGAAATCTATAACACAAGCTCTAAGCATATTCTCAAGGGTTTGAATAGTATGCTCCGCTTGACCATCCGTTTGGGGATGAAAAGTGGTACTTAACTTCACTTGAGTGCCCAACCCTTTTTGGAACAACCTCCAAAATTGAGAAGTAAATTGAGCACCTCTATCTGAAATGATGGATAAAGGAATCTCATGAAGACTCACAATCTCATTGATATAAATTCTTGCATACTCTTCTGCCGAATAAGTAGACTTAACGGGGATAAAGTGAGTGGATTTCGTCAACCTATCCACAACCACCCATATAGAGTCATTTTGCTTTCGTGTCCAAGGCAAACCCACTACAAAGTACATATTAATGTCTTTCCACTTCCAAGTGGGAACTTGTATTTCTTGGAGTAAGCCACTCGGCTTTCACTTGTTGGAAATTTGGACACTTTGCAACAAATTCCGCTATGTCCCTTTTCAAGACACACCTCCAAAATACTTCTTTAATGTTATGATACATCTTAGTAGAACCCGGATGAATCGAGTAACGGGAACCAAAAGCTTCCTCTAGGATATGGTTTCTGAAATCATCCATATTTGGCACACAAAGTGCTTGCAATTTAAGCCCATTTTTCACTGACCCGCCCAAATAGTCCATCAAATATGGGTTGAAAGTGTGATTTTAAATATGGGTAATATTTGGGATTATACCCATATTTTACCCGTTAAAATATGGGTACATTATGGGTAAACTACGGGTCAAATATGGGTATTGCAAGTTTTCTCCAAATTTTCAAAAAACCTTCTGTTACCATGTTTTAGAAGCGATTTTTCAAAACTTTCATATATGGGTCCCTATTAATATTTCAACTCTCGACCTCCACCTCACGCTTGCCAAAGAATAAATTAAAGTTTACTTTTAAAAAATATTTTTAACTTCAAAATTTCATTATTTCACCCCTAACCTCGGCCCCTCCCCCCAACCCAACCCCACACCAACCCCCTCCCCCCCCCCAACCCCCAAAAATTAAAATTTAAGTTTATTTTTAAAAAATGTTTTCTACTTCAAAATTTCATTTTTTCATCGTCCCCCACCCCACCCCCACCCAAAAAAGTAAAGTAAAAAAAAATAATTACATATTATTAGGACCCCCTACTACCCCCCCACCCATCCCCCCACCCCCACCCCCCACCCCCCCCACCCAACCCCCAAATTATTTTAACTTTTTTCACCTACCTACCCCCCCCCCCTAACCCCAGGCAGCCCCCCCCCCCCCAACCCCCGAAATTTTTTTTAAAGTTTTTTTTTTACTTTTATAATAAAATAAAACTAAATGAAGCATTTTCAACAGATTTCATCTAAAAAAACTAAAATATTTTTCTCCATATTAAATTCTTAAGTAAAGAACTATTTATTCATGAAGTATGGGTAAAATATGGGTAAACAAGTATTTTACCCAACCCATTTTTACCCATATCAAATATGGGCGGGAAGAATGATTACCCATTTTATGTTTACCCATTTTCAACCCGCCACATTTGAACCAACCCGCCCATTTGCCACCACTAGGCACACATAACCTCTCTTGGTACCTCAAAACACCTTCCCCCTAAGGAGAATGACTCATTAAGCTTGCCAAGAACAGATTCATTTAACTAAATCAATGTTGGATCAAGGTGCTGCTTAGATTTCACCTCAACCACCAAGGACGATTCGGAGTTATGATGGATCATAAAATCACTATTAGGAGAATCTTCCAATCTAACACCCAAACAAGTCAAACTATGAACATCTTTCACTAAGTCTTTCTTGTCTTCTTTCACATGACACACTACCCATGGTCATATGACTTACATCATCTGGAACCATATTGGCCTTGCCGGGATTGTAGAGAACACTCATATCGTAATCTTTCAACAATTCCAACCACCTTTGTTGTCGAAGATTTAACTACTTTTGAGTAAACACATATTAAAGACTCTCGTGGTCGTTATACATATCAACATGAACACCATATAGGTAATGCCTCAATATTTTCAAGTCAAACACCACAGCCGCTAACTCAAGATCATGACATGGGTAGTTCTTCTCATGAACCTTGAGTTGCTATAGGCATACGCTATGACCTTCACATGTTGCATAAGGAAACAACCCAATTCCATTCGGGATGCATCACAATATACCACAAAACACTTGGAACCCTCCGGTTAAGTCAATATCGGAGCGGTGGTTATCCTATCTTTCATAATTTGGAAGCTTCTTTCACAAGCCTCCGACCACTCAAATTTCACAGTCTTTTGAGTCAAAGTAGTCAAGGGAGATGAAATAGATGCAAAACCATCCACAAACCTCCTATAGTACCTGCCTAGACCCAAAAATCTTCTTATATAGGTTTGAGGCAAAGGTCTAGGCCAATTTCTAACCGCCTCCATTTGCTTTGGATCAAATACTACATACTCACTAGAGATCACATGACCAAGAAATGACACCGATCTTAACGAAAACTCGTATTTGTTGTGCTTGGAAAATAGGTGGTGTTGCTTCAAGACTTGTAACACCACTCTCAAATGGTCCATATGTTCACCCTCATGCTTTGAATATACCAAGATGTCATCTATGAAGACAATCACAAAGGCATCTGGGAAATACCGGAACACCCTATTCATTAAGTCCATAAATGCTGCCGGAGCATAAGTCAACCCAAAAGACATCACTCTAAACTCATATGACAGTATGTTGTGCAAAAGGCCGTTTTGGGAATATCTTCATCTCTCACCCTAAGTTGGTGATATCCCGTCCCCAAGTCAATTTTGGAAAAGTAGCTTGCCCCTTGGAGTTGATCAAACAAGTCGTCAATCCGAGGGAGAGGATACTTATTCTTAAACTTTATTCAGTTGTCGGTAGTTAATACATATCCTAAGTGACCCATCCTTCTTCTTTACAAATAGAACAGGAGCACCCCATGGGGAAATATTAGGTTGAATGAAGCCTTTGTATAGCAAATCCTTGAGTTGACCCTTCAACTCTTTCAATTCGGCCGTAGCCATCCGATAAAGAGGAATTAAAATAGGATTTGTATACGGTAGCAAATCGATACAAAAATCAATTTCCCATTCGGGAGGAATTCCAGGAAGATCATTAGGAAAAACCTCCGGAAATTACCTCACGACGGGGACTAACTCAATGGGAGGAGTTTCGGAGTCAATATCTTTGACTCTTACAATATGGTATAAGAACCCTTTAGAGATTATATTACAAGCCTTTAGACAAGAAATGATACGACCTATAGGAAGATAACTTTCCCCCTTCCACTCTAAGACGGGTTCATAAGGAAAATTAAACTTGACCACTCTTTTCCTACAATCAGTGAAAGCAAAACAAGCATGCAACCAATCCATTCCAAAAATGATATCAAAATAAACCATATCAAGTTCTACTAATTCAACATGGGTAACTCTATTGGGCCACATTATAGGACAAAATCTATATACCCTTTTTGCAACCACTGAATCACCTACTAGGGTAGTCACCATAAAAGGTTCATTTACGATATTGGGCAAAATAACAAACTTTCTAGATACTAAAGGAGTAATAATCGACAAGGTAGCACCCAGATAAAGTAAAGTATAAACATCAAAAGATAAGACTTGTAACATACTGATCACCACATCGGGAGAAATCTCTTGATCACCCCTAGAGTGGAGAGCATAAAAGAGATTCTTTCTTGGAGAATCAACATTAGAACCACTTGCCTGCCCACAACCCCAGTCTTTCCCCTTCACATTAGGGCAATCTCTAACCTTGTGACCACTTTTACCATACCCAAAGTAATTGTCCGTCCCAACTAGGCATTCACCCATATGTTTCTTGCCACACTTTCCACAAGTAGGTTTCATTCTTGGTGAACTAGTATATCTTACATTTTGAGACTTAGGGTTAGAAACCCTATCATCACGAGCCTTGAGAAATTTTGAAGGGACTTGATTGGAGAACCTCTTCTTAAATCTAGGCTTATCTTGAATTTCCAACCTCCCCTTTGAAGAACCATCTTCATAAGACTTCGCCCTCTTGGCCTCTCTATTCTTCCTCCTTAGTCTACTTTCTTCCACTTGTTGAGCATGAACCATTATATGAGAGATATTTATATTATCATGAAGCATAGCCGAACGACATTCTTCTACCAAGTCATCGGACACTTCCGTGAGAAAACGACTCATCTCATACCTTGGGTTAGACACCAAGGATGGAGCATACTTAGACAATTTTGTTAACTTCAAGGAGTAATCAAGTACACTCATACCTCCTTGAAGAAGGTTGATGAATTATTCCACCTTGACTTCCCTCAACACTCTAGGAAAGAACCTATCAAGGAAGTCTCTCTTGAAGATCTCCAATGTCACCGGCCCAACTCTTAGCACCCTATTATCCCTCCATTAAGTGTACCAAGTTCGCCACATCTTTGAGTTGATAGACGACCAACTCGGCCTTTTCACCCGTAGTGACAACAATAGCAAATAAGTTCTTGTAGATTCATCTAGAAAGTCTTGGTGGTCTTAATCTGCTTTTGACCTAAAGAACATAGGAGGATTCATCCTAGTAAAGTCTCTCAAACGAGAATCCCTAGTAATATCATGTTGAGTCATACGGGGTCCAACTTCCTAATTCACTTGAGTCGTCATAGCTTGGACTTGAGAAGTGATGACATTAGCTTGGGAAGTCATGGCTTGGGCCAAATTAAGAAAATCCGCCCTTATCTCTCCATCTGACATAGGTAGAGGAACGACTGAAACTTTATCACCCATAGGAACTTGCTCAAGTACAGGAACTTGATTGTCTTACAGAGGAGCTTGCTTGTCATGAGCTCCCGCATTAGCAATCCCTTCCTCAGCCCTTCTTGCGTCTGCCCTTCTAATATTCATACCTATAACCACAATAAAAGGATTAGGTGAAAAGAACACATAAAGTAAGACTCTAGACGAATGACACAGGGATACAAGAAAATGAGAATTTCCTAAGCACCACATAGTCTCTCATTCATAAGTGTGGCACGCTTCACAATAATGAATAAGAATCTACATAGACGCGGTTTAGTGAGATATCATTCCTAAGTATATTTAAACTCATGCTCTGATACAATGTTTATTACATCCGGGGAGCACCCCTAGATGTAACCGGCGTCGTCATCCTCGTAGACGACTAAGACTAGCCTCTTAGCATTCATTATAACATATCAAAGGTTAAAATGCGGAAAAATTAAAACTTTTCATGTACATCTGTATAGTGAGGTTTACATACACCTCTCGCTTACACATAATATATACATAGGTAGTTTGGAGAGACTCCTCACATAGGAAGATTACATAGGCTTCTTTTAAGGTCCCGAAAATGACATAGGTGAACTAGAGCCTAATATTGGTTGTCAAGGTGGTCTAAGGTCCTTAATGTTTCTGTAATGTTGTATTCATCCAGTATCTAAAGTATTAGGTGCATTGGAAGTCAAACGTCAAGGGTCAACCGAGACGTTCGACGACTAAGTCAGCTAAGTATCTCATGTCAGGGCCTATGTGTTTATGTGTGACTAATGTGGTTCTATGGTCTTGAATGAGTTTAATATGATTTATATAGGTAGTGTGTCAAGTTTCGAGAAGTTTAGAGGTCAAACGCTAAAGAACGTCCTTAGCATTCGAAAGATGTGCCTTGAAATGACCTTGTGTGTCTAGGCATACTTCGTCGAGTTTTACGTGTTCGTTTTGAGTGAAATTCATGTGAGGTATCCTAGACTCGTATACAATCATGTTTGGGTTGGAAAAATCCGGTCAAACATCCCCAAGGACCAACCAAGGGTCCTTGAGGAAGGACCCATGTTGGAGGCCAAGACTGCCCAAGGCAACCTCACCTACGGAAGCCAATCGACGGCTAGTGGGTTGGTCTACGGTCCGTATGTGATGGGCGTGGGTAGGTACTTATACTAGGTGGATCATATACATGTCGCAAGCCTGTTAACCCATCGACGGAGGACAGGAAGGCCCATAAGTGGACCTACGTCCCGTCGATGGGCTGTCCATCGATGATGAGACCTTGTCCCCAGACCAGGGACCAAAGGATGGTCTGTCGGTCCAAGTACGGTACATTGATGGTTCCGTAGGTTGTTAGTTAGTATGGTAAAGGTTGAGTAACCACATCCAGCCTCTGACCTAATCGATGGGAGGACAGGACGGCCCGTTTGTGGACAAACGGTCCGTCGACTGCCTCGTCGATGGCCAATATCCTTGCGTACAGTTTTTGCAGTTAAGTCTAGGGGTGAAATTTTAATTTCATACCACTTCTAAATGGAAGGTTTGGAGGTTCCCTAAGGGTTTAATGGGTATTTTACAAGTGTTTATAAGTCTGTAACACTTAGAAGATTTCATTCATCAAAATCAAAACCCCAAAATACCTTAGAAATTCCCCAAGACTCCATTGAAGTCCAAAATCAAGGAAGAGCTTTTGTGTGACGTTTTGAGTGGAGATTCTTTATAAAAGTGAATAATTAGCTTCATTGAGCTATGTCTTTTGATCCTTGAAATTCGTTTCATCAAGGAGCCCAACTTTCAAAGATGTTTTCTAAAGTTTTCAAAAGAATGAATTGACTTTTTTCATGATCTACCATGGGTTCTTGCATTAATGGTTTTCAAACGTCTATTATGGATTATATTGATGTTGTATTGATTATTTTAACCTAAATTACCTATGAACCCATGAAATTGATGAACCTAAGATTTTGACTAATTTATGGGTTACTTAATATTGGTCTAATGTTGATGAATTCATGTGTAGTTTCTTATGGGCTTTCTAATGATGTAATAATTGTATTCAATTGTTATCAAATTGGTATTGTATTGTTGAATATATGTTGAATTGGTTTAGATTTCCTTCATTTCTATAATTGTGTGTTGAATTGGTGTTCATGGCCATGGGTAAGGGCCTTATGTTGTTGAATTGGGTGATTTGGTATTGGCTTGAAGTGTTGATGATGAAGTGGTGGTACTCTACCCTATTTCTTCTTATTCAATGTTAATTATACTTCAATTATGTTATGATTGGTTTGGTCCACCTTAGGTGGTGGTGCTATGTGAATTGATGTGGCCTTGTCGGCGTTATTTTAAGTACATTGATGATCATGGCCTTGTCGTCACTACTTGAACTTATATGGATATTTGTGTAGTTGATTTGATGATGTCTGATCATATCTATCTATATGTGAAAGTATGTGTTAGACAATTGATACTATTTAATTAATCATGTTATGCTTTGACTATGTGTTAAGTGTGTAGTCTTAGAGTTGATATATGGTTGTTCCTAAATTGACTAGATGAGTCTAAAATGGTTAAGTTGATAATATTAAGGTAATGAATAGGTTGACTAAATAAGGTTAAGGGTCATTCCTAAGTGTCTAAAGAAAGATAGGCTATATGCGTTAAATGGATGTATATTGTGTCTTGTTTAGGTAGACTTGTGTCCTTTACTTGATGCTTATGTGAATATGTGATGTTTTGACTTACAAAACATAAAGGGTCTTAGTATTGAATGAATGAATATAGGTGAGACCTTGCATAATGATAAGAGGGTCATTTATGTGGAACGTTGAACCAAGTGGTAAGGTTATAAATCGTGAAGTAGTAAGACGTAATGGTATCCTTCATATAATGAATGATGGACTTAAGGTTGATTGGCTGGAACGGCATCATATTATACCTTAGGTAAGCCATAATGAGCTTCTTGATGCCATAGTGCGATGGCCCTTGTGGACCTTTCTTTGGTAGGGTAAATGTAATCGGGTAATAAACTAGATATGGGACCCATTTGTATGAACCTTAATGTGAATTTATCTATGAGAAATAAGACTAGCACCGAGTGAGTATGGTAAGGGGAAGTAGTTCTAGTTAAGCATGAGACTAGAATACAAAGTATGCCCTTCATATTCCTTAACCATGTGCCTACATGGGATGTGTCTATGTTCTACCATTGGAAAGTAGAACACCTCATCGAAGAAGGATAGAACTTCCGATTCCACGATTTTCTACCATGGTCTATGTCGGTTATTGCCCATTCTCATCATATGGGATACTTATTAGGATTAGAGAAGTTCTATGAAGTTTAGATGGTGGTATGGGACGCTACTTAGACATTGCACAATAGGCTTTGAAGATGTTAATAAGAGTCCCTAGGTTTTATCCAAGATTATTATTTGAATGTTCTTTATGTGTGGTATTTCTCCTAAATGAACTAATGACTTAATGATATAGAGTATGTATATGTATAAGTACCTAATCTAAAGTAACTTAAGGATTCCTTAGTTAAAGTGTGAAGAGGGCATAAAGGATGATCTCTTCATGTCTTATCATTGAAAGTCTTGAGAATGACTCTAGTTAGGGAAGTTGCTTGATATGTTTGACATGATCTAAACCTAGGAAGTCTTAAGGATTATTTAGGTAGCCTTGAAGTGGATGTATGGGCGTTCTCTTCTAGGAGTACTTGAGTAAGTCTTTCGATAGCCTTGGTAGGGGAGATTGTCATATTATGTATGTTTTGTATGTTGATGCATTGTAGGTGTGTATGTGTCTCATTATGAGTAATCTTGAGGATGTTTAGGCACATTTAGAGAGGGTGTATGGGCGGTCTCTCTTTGTATGACTTAAGTGAATCTTAGGATGACTTTGGTGAGAAGACTACATGCTAGATTTTGTTCAAGAAGGTAGAATTAAACTTCACTGTAACGGTGAAGGGACTTCACTGTACAGTGAAGTGAGCTAACTGTAATGTGAGTCCTAAAATGCATTAGTTCGTTTAAATGTTTTCTTATATGATTTTAAGTTGCTAAATGTTATTCTTATGATGATATTATGATGTTTAAAAGAAAAGATGCATATTTTCCAATAAATGTCTGTTTTCATGATTTATGCATTAAGCCATACTTAGTACATGTGGTTGTACTAATTCCATGCTTTTATTTCTATCTTTATAGTTCTTGGTAGGTGAGGAGCCTTGGGAAGAAGACTTGGACTAGGAGATCGTTCAAGAAGGAGTTTGAAGTATGTCCTCACTTGACTCGAGGGAATATATATCATTTTATGTTTCTCTATGAAGTTTTGTAATAGACTATATAGTAGTATGTTTTAAATTCGTATGGGTCGTGTCTCAAGTATTATGTGTCTTAAGATGATGAATCGAGACTTAGCATTTCCTATTTCTACATATATGAAAGAGTATAAGACTCCTATATGAAAAGTTTTAATTCCGCACTACTTTTCATTATGTATATGCAATGAATGATATGATAGGCTTGTATGAGATCTCCGAGAGGTCGAATACGCCGGTCGCAATCCAAGATTGCACCCTATCTCTAGGGTGTGGTTTCGGGATGTGACACTTCTACTTTTTGTTCAGATACACCATATATAAAGATACTCTAATTGGAATGTCTAACATTTAAACCATCTGTTGACACCCAATTTTAACCCGCCCCGATAAATTAATTAACGAGCTTCTTATTTCCCAAACATTTTAAAATAATTAGGTTTATAAATTTAGAAAAAAATAATATAAAGTTTGCGTTATTTTGAATAGTTTTGCCATTTCTTATACTTTTTAGATAATATATATATATATATATATTACATATTATGTATATAATTAATATATTCTATAATTATTCAAAAATCACCTCAAAAAGATTTTAATTTTAGTAAAATATTTAGACAACTAGTGTGGCTTAAGTGATAACTTATATTTTAGGTTAATTATTTTCTAATTAAAATAATTATTTTATTTTGTTGAAATTATAAAGCTATTTAATTAATTTTCGTTAATTCATTCAACCAATCCCTTAAATCCATTTGAGAACAAATTTGGATTTGTTTCAACATCCCAATTTGTCTTTCCTCCAGCCCAACATTATTTTCAACTCATCCTTCTTAATCCAAATAAACTCCCAGGCTCAAAATCCAATTTAATTCCCCAGCCCAAACGCGACCCAGCCCATGTAAAGTGAATCCGGCCCCGGCCCTTTCCTCTTCGACGCGTGTATTTCAGAATCTACCCAAAGGTACAAGAAATTGCGACCCAACGAGTATAACACACAATTTCCATCAGTAAACGCGTGGACAAGGCAGCGACGATGTGAGGTGTTCCTCATCGACGAGATGGCAGTGAGGGAAAACCTGCATCGCATCTTTTGTCATTTTCTTCGCTGTCTCTTGCACTTGTAGGACTTCAACAGGCTGGAGAAAGCACGCGAAATCGTCCTTCCAAACTCAGATGCGCGACACGTCGAGCTTCAACGATGAGAGACTCATCCCAATCGTCCACCTACCTTCCCATTTTGAAATGGTTTTAAATTTGCAGAGAATGGTTGTTGATCCAGGAAGGGAAAAGATTTTCAAAATTCAAATATGGGGAGGCTAATACGATTTTTCCCTCATTCCCCAAACCCTAATTCTTGGCCTATATATAGTTTCTTTTTCCTCACAGAGAGGGGATTTCTTTTTGGGCTGGAAGAGAAAAACAAAAGGGAGCAAAGAAAAATTATTAGCCTCTTTTCCGTTGAGAAATTTTATTTAAGATTCCAGTCATTTAAGAGTGAAATATACTAACCGAAATGGAGTGACTAGTTGCCGAGTTTATTTGAGATTCGAGATTTCAATCAGCTCACTTTGTTGTCCCTGTTGTTTGATGTGGTGGTTGAAGTCGATTTCTCGTTTCGTTGTCCCAGTGTTGCTGCACACGAGAAGGTAAACTTCCTTCCAGTCCAACCTCTTATTTTCCTGATGTGTTGATTGCCTCGTTTGTTAGTTATCATCGGCTGCTTAACGGGTGCAAAATGTAATAATTATCTTGTAAGATTCATGCAGCTGATCGAGTCAAGATTGTGAAGTTATGTCCATTATTCCGTCTTTTACTTCTATTATCTAGTGTCACTTGGTCCCTGCTGCCCTGTTCTATAATATTGATCTTGGGTAAGAGGAGGTTGTTGTGTTTGAGATGGCTACTGTTCCATGTTGTTATACTTAAGAATTTATATTTTTTTTCTGAAAATCAACTGGTATGTGTGAAGATTTTTGTTTTCTTTCGTTTATTTAGTTTTATCTACTGTTGTCGGGATGATACTCGCGTCTAGTTTTAGAGTATCGTGGCCGGGAAACATGTGAATCAAGCTTAAACTTCGGTTCCTGTTTTCTAGTATGAGCTTCAAGTCAGAATTAGGAAAAGGGGGGAGTTGTCTCTGTTCAGTACTTCTTTCCTATGATCATTTATGTTTCGTATCGTGGGTGTCTTTGCCTAATCGTGCCTATCTCTCTGCAAATTTTATAAATGTGTTCATTTGCAGCATGCTAGTTCGAAATAGGTTGATAGATTTTACTCCTCTTTGAGGTGATTTAGCAAAGCCTTTGCTTGTGTCTCCTTTTGTTTTAAAAAAGAAGAAATATTTTACTAGTCCTCGACTGTTTTGTCCTTTCACATGTTAGAATTGCATCTTCAGTTTTTGTTAAATAAGGACTGTTATGCTAAGCACATGGGATTTCCTATTAGCTACTTGTGTACTGTTTATCCGTCATTACATTGGATTTATTATTGGTTAATGGTCGTGTTTTTCTTGAAATATAAAATGCTCTCAAGTATAAATGTATATATATATGTGGATTATCGTCCAATGCCATCATTAGCTCATAGTGTGTTGACTCTTATCAAAAGATGTAGGCCCGGGAGTAGTGAATCTTTTTTTTAAAATCTGGTCATTTAGTTTGATCTCTTCTTGATGCATTTTATTTATTTATTTTAATCAATGTGAAAGTATATGTATAGATATACGTGCATCGTTTTCTTCCTGTTGCTTCTTGGCCTAAATGGCGTTAAAATGGGTGAATTGTTGTATGTTTAGTTGTCATGTTTGTCCGGGTACTGTTTAGTATTGAATTGTGAGCATTCATATTGATCTGTTACCAGGGACAATTGATTTTGACTACTAAATATGTATTGTTTCTTAATTGTTCGTTTATACTCATTATTCCTATCGTGCCTCTTAATACAATTTCATTTAATGGTCATATGCATATTTTAGATTTAGTGTGCATATTTGGTGTTATTTTATTCTTTCAGTACCCGTGTTGCTTGAATCACTAATTCTTTTTTTCCTTCGTTCTTTTCTTTTGCATGTGAAAATTTGCTCAAGCTCAAAAATGAGCTTTGTTTTCTGGTTACCCCAGATAAAGACCCATAAAGGGTAAAAATTCTTCTATCGAGTCAATCAACCATACAATTGAGGAACAGGTCCTTAAGGTTCGAAGAATATGAAGGCAACGGAAGATTTGAATAAGTTGTGCTAAGAGGCCCATTTTATTTTAATTCTTTATTTTGTAGTTTTGTAGTTTTTGGGCTTAAGCCCTTGTCGTCTTTTACTTTTCTGTATTTACTTTATATTGTTATTCGCTTCGTCTAGGACAGGTACGAAAGAAAGAAAATGGGTCAAAAACCCAAAACAGGTGGGTCCAAAAATCGGTCAAGGCGAACAGAACTCGGATTTGGACCCAAATCTCTCTGTCTCCCTCTCCTTACATGCTTTTAATTGTTTATCTGCTTTATTTGTCGTTGATTTTAAAGTTAGAATATCCAAATCCCCCGCAAATGCCATAATGCTTTTATCGACTTAAAAATTAAAATAATAATCTTACAAATAAAATGACTTAGACAATAAGGTAATAACTCTCTACCATTCTAAACGTTTTTCAACTTGAGCTTAAAGCAATTTTTAGCAAAATCAAGTTAGTTGCCAGATAACCGTCTTAAACGGATATTTTAGGTGCCTAACACCTTCCTAAATATTAATATGAATTTCCGAATCCTTATGAATGTTTTCAATCGATTTTTCTGTTAAGTCTTTTGAAAACAATGTTTTTCTTGATTTTTCTTCAAAAATTAAGTGTCTAAAAAGTCGAAAACTTTCCGAAAATATATTTTTGATAAAACAGAAATGGCGACTCCGCTGGGGCTTAGGAGGATTCTAACCTTAAGACTAACGTATTTTGGCTGTGTGAGTAACTGTTTATCTGTTTATTTATTGATTTATTAAACTGTTGCATTCATGGCATATCATAATTCCGTCAAACGACGATTGTTTCATTTCCACTAAAGGACGATTATGCGGGTTCGTAGTCGTTCATTAACCAAATATTTTCTCGGGGCACCCTGACGAGTGTAGTTGGCTACTTGATAGTCAACGATCGTTAACGGTCCCAGCCCAAGTAGTCCGCTTGGGTTACCCTTTCCACTGTAAATACAACCCACTCTTAGTTAAACTAAGATAGAGCAAAATCCAATCCCGAAAAATAGCGCATTATCCTAAGACGACCCAACACCCAAGGAGTGTTGGGCCCATTAGAAAGATCACCTTGAGTCCAAAGAGCCCACGGCTCGATAGGACGATCATATTTGTGTGTTCTGAAGGATGTATTGCGTGTTTAAATGTTTGTTTTATCGTGGGGGGTGGCAATTAACCAGTTGTATGTTTTTGTAGATGTCGAGTCAGTTTCTTCATTTCAACATGGTCACCAAGACGCCAGCCATTCTCTGTGTATGGTGGGATAACCTCAAAGATTGTCAAAAGAGAGAAATCTCGATTCACCTGGGTCACTTACAATCGATAATGGACTTTAAGGTTTGGCCCACGTTTATCGAGGTTATCACTCGGTTTTGGGATGACAAAAGGATGGTGTTTCGATTTGGAGATGTCAAAATAACACCGACATTGGAAGAAATTAAAGATTGTCTGGACTCTATCGGAACATGCGGCAAGAGGAAAATGTGTCCCGATCATCAAATTCTCCTACTAGATAGGCCAACTGCCGGAGAATTGAGAGACATGTTGTTACTGGTAAGGGCTAACTGGTTGGATGCCCAAAGTATACCACTAAGTAGATTCTTCGAAAGATGGGGGCACGATAGCTATTTCGAGCAATTTCCAAACGAATTCCACGATCACAGTACTTGGAGGCAAACTCAAGCCACTGCATTCTCCGCATGCCTTTTAGGAACTATGGTATTCCCTAAAGATGAAGGAAAGGATATCGACACCCGGGTCATGATGGTAGTGGACTCCATGTTCAGAGGGATAGGTAAGAAACAAGAAGAAAAGAAATACTGCAGTTTGGCCCTGGTCATTTTGGCCGACATTTATCGATCTTTGAGTTTGTGTAAGAACGGATTCCCATTTTTCCAAGGTTGAAACATTCTACTTCAATGGTGGATGACTGAACATCTCTGCAAAAGGGGCGGTGCCCGACCACAAGAGTTGGCCAAGCCAAGCCAGACGAGTCCCCTTGATAATTATGAATTCTAGATAAGCATCCGCAGATTCCCAATTCGTACCATCAGGGGTGCGTGGGCAAGGGTATTTTATGATTTGAGAGAAGGAGATATACAGTGGATGTTACCGAACTTCAAGTCCGAGAGGATAGCATCACAAGGGGTCAAACTTCCATTTTTAGTCCTTCCTGGCATCAGAGGATTATGGCCTTACAACCCAGCTAGGGTGAAGCAACAATTTGGATGAACACAAATCATACCCGTCCAAAGGGATGCTAGCTCTTTTATTGTCGATTACAGCGAGAGCGGCAAAATACCTTTCGCCAAGATCATCCTCCAAGAGTGGGCCGGACATGTCAACATGAAATGGGATTAGGCTTAAAACCAATATGAAGTTGGGTATGTCGATGAATACAAGACATGGTTGCAGAATGATCTGTGTGGTGTAGTGAACCCAACACCACGCGCAGGTCGAGAAATTGAAGACGTACAGACAAGGCTTCAAATCTATGCATATCATTTTCAGCAGGAATGGGACCGCAGGGAGCAAGAATTTCAGCAAAGGGAGCAGGAATTTCAGCAAAAGGAGCAAGAATTTCAATAAAGGGAGCAAGAGTACCAGTTCCGAAAGTTAGAAAGTCAGAGGGTTTTGGCTGGGATGTCACAAGAATTAGCTGATACAATGTCTTGTCTAATGCGCTTGGATGCGACCCTGGACGAGCAGATGAACACTCTACAAGTCATACCAATATCTTCCAAAGCTGCGTTCGCTGAGCCGTACGTGTTCACAAGCAAGTGCATTATCTGCGAAGAAGTAAAGAAAGCCAGAAGAGGAGCAGAGCCATCAACCTTCTAACTCCTCTGCGTGGGATTGTTTTCTATCTGTATTCGCATTGTATTCCCCTCCCTAAAAATTTACCCCGTTTTGATCGAAATTATGTAATGAACGTTATGAAGTTAATTAAAGTTATTTTGGGGGGTGCAACAATATGTGTCAAATGATGCAATACATCCTTCAGATTCTCTAGGCCTACCCTTGGCACAAAAGGGTCACATGCATGATTAGGACGCGATACATGTGCTATTTAACTGCTTATGTGTTGTGTTGCTGTGAATGAGGATATCGAAAATCCACTCTTTTTCAGAAATATCCAAAATATACAAACAAGTCACTATTACAAAAATGCCCGACCAAAGTTTCCCGAGTCTTAAGATTCTCTCTCAAAAGACACCTCCCATACCACAAATCCTAAAACGTTACTATACTGCCTCAGGAAAAGTAAATCATTGCTATGGGAAAGGGTAAGAGTATCAAGAGAGAGCATACAGGAGAAGAGTTGCAGAGAAAGATAGAACAGATAACACGTGAAATCCATGAGGTCAGAGAAGAAGGACACAGAGTCGAAGTTGCCACATCAATCTACAGAGCTGCAACTGTGACGCTGTATGAGGATCTGACATCAAAGATGAAGAAGAAGCAAGACGTTGAGATGGAGACAGAGGACTTGAGTGAGAAAGTGCAAGAAAGGGAAGCGAGAGAGGCGAGGATAGAGTCAGAAACCGCCATTCTGTTAGCCAGAAATATAGCACTGGATGAGGAGCTGATAGCGGAAATGACGGAATTCATCGCTATGAAGGAAAAACTGTCCGCATTAAGGAAGAAGAACAAGGCGTTCCACCATAACATGATAGACAAACTTCAGAAAACGTGCGGGAAATACTCCATCCGCGAGCAAGAGGCTATTGGTGGCCTAGATGA
Source organism: Solanum sitiens (assembly GCA_016801875.1). Classification (NCBI taxonomy): domain Eukaryota; kingdom Viridiplantae; phylum Streptophyta; class Magnoliopsida; order Solanales; family Solanaceae; genus Solanum; species Solanum sitiens. Next base: position 3,611,152 of record JABWTJ010000048.1, on the reverse strand, counting down.
CACTCATCCTGGAGCGATTGGCGAGGACGCTGATGAGGAAATTGTCTACAAGCCTCCATTTCTAGGCCGTCTGAGAGGAGGAGACAAATGGATTACTCTTCCAGCCTACGAGCCGACACACCGTGTGGGAGCAAGGGTCATGACTTGCGCTTTTTTATATGAGCATCCTGGATGGGCACCTAAGGAAGGGTCATTTTCATTTATTGAGCAAGGAAGCTATTCGAAAGTGTGTGGATTCCACCCACATCAGCGAGGACACACTACGGAGGAATGCGTGCGACTTAAAATGAGGATTTGCCGCCAGATCGACATTGGGGATATCCCGAACATGTGGGGTTATGATACCGTTCTCACTTACGATCCGTCAGAGCCAATTGAGCGCACTCAATTTGTTTGTCACTACTTCACTCTGTTCAAGGAATTTATGTTGCATATCTACATGGAATTGGTTAAGAATGGGGTCTTAGCCTCCTTCCACGATGATGACAGAGGTATCGATACTATTGGGGGAGAAGTCTTCAAACCTTGCGCTTATCATGATGCCATAGATCATAGTTTTTCAAGATGTCTTGGATTTTGCTACGACCTCGAATCCCTCGTCAACATGGGAAAGATTCGAGTCGAGTTTGTTCCTCGTTGTTGATGCAATATATTAGAAGGAAAATGACCGAGATGTAGTCGTTATTTTAAAAAGCTTTGTTGTCTTTCAATTCCCGTTGTAACCATCCTAAATGAATGAATAAAAAATCAATGTTTTATTTTCTACTCGAACTACGTTGGGCCTTACTTCTCCTTTTTAGATACGTAGGCAGCCTTTCAAGGCCTGGCCCCTATCTTTGAAAATTTTAATTCTCCCCTTACGGTACAAGGAAACATGAAGATCAGATCAACGAACGTCGAAGACTAGTTGCAGAAGACCATAGCTCAACGTGATTTAGCCTTTCTGAGACAGTGTCAAATTAAAAAACAAGCAAACTCCTGCTTGTAAAAAAATCTGTTTTCGTCTTTACTCGTGGGTTGAAGATATTCCTCAAACATAGCAACTTGTGTGTTTATCTGCTCTATGTGTAATATTATGTGTTTTGAATTCTGAATCCAAACTTATAAATCTTCCTTTGAGTTGTTTTCCTCCTCAGGTATTTTGAACTGATATGTGTTGATTAAGCTGGAAGATCATCCTTACTTCACCAGATCAAAAGGTCCCGCAGATTTCTTCCCAAGGCAAAATTCTGACAAAGGAAAGACGATTATGGTAGATAATAGCGAGGAAGTAGGTCTTACTGATGTTGCGGTGGCTCAACCAACCATAGCGGACCAAAATAAGTTGATTCTGCAGTTGATGCAGCAAATTGCAGAAATGAGAATGCAAATGCAAAGGAGACAGGATCTGCCTCCGCCGGGTTTTGATGTTAATGCTACAGAGGGAAGGCCTCCTATCTACTTTCCTTCCTCAAATCTGGATCCAGCTCAAGGTGTGCCGCTCGCTCAGAATCCCCCTGCTATAGACCCAACTACCCAAAATCCGCAGTATGCTTCAGCCTCTTATCAAACTCCACCACCTCCTCAGAATAACCACCCCCAAATGTCCTCTCATCTTCAAAATACCCAACCTCAATCCTCTTCACCACCGCAAAACCAAAGTCAAAATCTGAATCAGAACACTTTAAATCCTCAGGCACCCCACCATCATTTTAATCAGAACACCAATCCTCAGACTTACCCCCAAAACTACCAAGCTGCTCAAAACGCCCAGAGTCCTTCCATAGCTCCACCCTTGCCTAAAAGAACCACTTTCCAAATCCTTGTCCATGCTAAGCACGACGTGCACGGTTCTGAGTTGGACCACTATGAGGAACAAGAAAGAGAGTGGAGGGCGAAGGAAGAAGCAAAAGTAGACATAAAAGGGGAAATCAAGAAGGCTATGAAAGAGCTTCAAGGCGTCCCCGATACCGCCGGACTTAACTATGAAGATTTATGCATTCACCCGAGTCTGAACCTTGCAGAAGGGTTCAAGATCCCAAAGTTTGACACCTTTGGAGGAGTGGGCAATCCTATGGCTCATCTAAGAGACTATTGTGACCAACTCGTGGGAGTTGGAAGTGACGAAGCTTTGCTGATGCGGCTTTTCAGCCGATGCCTGTGCAGAGAAGCTCTTGAATGGTTCACCTCGCATGAAACTCAACAATGGCCCAGCTGGAATGCTCTGGCAAAGGATTACATCAATCGATTTGCTTATTATGTAGAAATCATTCCTGATCATTACTCTTTGGAGAAAATAAAGCAGAAATCAACCGAGAGCTACAGAGAATTAGCTTACAGGTGGATAAAAGAACCAGCGAGGGTGAGACCACCCATGTCTGAAAAATAAATCGTTGAAGTGTTCGTGCGGGTGCAAGAACCCTAATATTATGACAGAATTATGTTGCTCGTTGGAGCAAAGTTTGCTGAAATAGTAAAAATCGGTGAGACTATTGAAGATGGTTTGAAAACAGGGAAGATAGCCCATGTAGCCGCATCACCCGAATCTTCAGGGTTGTTAAAGAAGAAGAGAGAAGAAATTGCTGCTGTTTCATATGAGGGGAAGAATCCCCCTAGAAGCTCTTCATATTCCCGAGGTCGTTCTTAACCTTCCCAAAATTCCTCCCAAGCTCGCAACACGCAAGCTAGTCATCCCAATAATCCTCCATTTTATCAAAATACTACCCCCACTAATCCGAATTTCCAAGCTCTACTATACAAAAGTCCACCCCGAAATTACCAAAATCCATCTCCCTCTTATCCAAATCACCCTCCACTCTACCAAACTCCATCTCCTCATTATCTTGGTGTTGCTCCCAACTGTGCTAACGTGCAGTCGAGCTATAGAGCACCCCTTCCTGTTTATCAAGTTCAAGCCCCACTATACCAAAATTCCCCTCCAAATTACCAAGCTCCATTGCCAAACTACCAAACAAATCCATATCCCAGAAATCAAGTTCCACATCCGAACAACTGAGGTTATCAACAGATGCCTCCCCCACAAGGAAGTTATGATCCCCCTCGACCTCGGTTCGAGAAGAAACCAGCAAGGAATTTCATTGCGGTCGCGGAAAGTCGAACGAAGTTGTACGAGCAACTGGCTGCGGCTGGATATATCCACCCTGTGGGGCCCAAACCCGTGGATGTCAATTCAAAATTCTACAGACCTGATCAGAGATGTGCTTATTATTCCAACAGTGTTGGGCATGATACTGAGGATTGTATCAACCTCAAGCACAAAATTCAGGATTTGATTTACCAAGTGGTAGTCTCTCTCCAACCAGTGGCACCAAATGTCAACACCAACCTGTTGCCGAATCATGGAGGCAGCAACGTTAATATGATAGAGTCAGATGATGACTGGTGTGTAACAAAAGTGATAACTCCAATCGTCCCAGACGAGTTGGAAAGGTCTATGGCTTCGTTGAGTATCAAAGAGAAGAAAGAGTTTGTTATTTTGACACCCGCAAAGGTTGTTGCCTTTGTGCCATCAAAAACTCTTATCAAGCCAAAGTTCGTTATTAAAACTGCCACTGTACAAGGTATGACCCCATCTGGTAGATGTTATACTCCTGAGGAGCTTGCTATCGGAGGTCAAAAGAAGGATCGGGCTAAAAGGCCAATAAGCGAAGGCGTAGCAGAGGAGTTCTGGAGAAGAATACAACCGAAAGATTATTCTATTGTCAAACATTTGGAGAAGACTCCAGCCCAGATTTCTTTGTGGTCCCTGCTGATAAGTTCTCAATTGTACAGGCAGGCTTTGATGAAGGCACTCAATGATACATATGTGCCCGCGGGCACAAGCAACGATAACGTGGCCGCTATGATCCACCAGGTTATTTGATGGCATCGAATCAGCTTTTGCGATGACAAGTTGCCTTTTGAAGGGAGGTCCCACAACAAGGTGTTGCACATCACTGTTGCCTGTCGTGAAAAGGTTATAAATCGCGTCTTGGTGGATGATGGGTCTGGTTTGAATATTTATCCGTTGTCGACATGAAGCAGTTACGTTTTGACTTGGGAAAGTTGGAGCAAAACCAAGTCAACGTGAGGGCTTTTGATGGGGTCCAAAGAGATACCTTGGGAGTGGTAAATCTGGTCATCAAATGGGTCCGGCAGAATTCAGCGCACAGTTCCAAGTCTTAGATATCGATACCAGCTACAACCTTCTTCTGGGAAGGCCTTTCATTCATATGGCTGGAGCTGTGCCTTAGACTTTGCATCAGATGATGAAGCTCGTTTGCAAAACCGAAGAGTTTGTTATTCATGGTGAAGGGAGTCACTCCGGCAGACAGGCACCAATCATTGATGAGGTATCGCGAGGTACAGATTTCTACACAGTGGAGTTGGTAAACGCCTTTGGTAAGGACTTGGCCCCACAGCCTCCTATGCCTGCCGTGTATAAGATGATAGCCACTGTGATCCTGCAGAATCGTTTTGAACCAGGTTTCGGATTGGGAAGAAATTCCCAAGGAATTATTGAGCCTGTTCCAGTCCCCGTCAAAGAAGCTAGATATGGTTTGGGGTACGTCCCCATAGATGATGATTTGAAGGTGAAGAAGAAGAATGATCAAGCATTGGCTAAGACAATCCCTCATCTGTACCAATCATTCCTGGTCCGAGAGTATGCCGAGCATGATGACGTTAGGAAAGGAATCTGCGGACTTTTCGAGGAGATCGATGCTATTATTGAGGAAGAGGTCGATCTAGCTGGTATCCGTGATGCTGATCCTGGAGAGATGCTGCAAAACTGGACCTCCACGCCGATTCTGATTCACCGAACTCCTTGGTAGAAGGGCGTCGTTTCATGCATATTTAAATCAGTGGTAGTCCGGAAGAGGCTCGAGACCCACCATTTTGCATTTTCTTAATTGCGTGCATTTTAAATTTCCCTCGTGATGTTTGAAAAAGGCAACATGGCCCTTTGCCATAGCCAAAGTTTGCATTATTTCCCTTTTGAATGAAACCCTCTTTATTTAAAATTTGGTTTATTTACTTATCTGTTATATTTTTTACTTGTCTAACTTTGTCTATTTATGGTTTCAGTAATATAAGTTTTAAACCTACCAATGTCATGTCATGTCACGAGCTGAACGAACAAAGTGAGGCATGTGACGACGAGGTGGATGATTACAAAGAGGAAAATGAGGTATCGGAATATGTTGCTGAAGAATTTCTGCAGTTTGAAAATCAGCATAAACCGAATTTAGAGGAAACTAAGACTGTAAATCTGGGAGACCAAGAGTGCGTTAAAGAGGCCAAAATCAGCGTTCACTTGAATGAAACTCAGAAGAAGGATCTAATACACTTACTCACTGAATACGTTGATGTGTTCGTCTGGGAAGTCAGCGACATGCAAGGGTTGACTACCGATGTTGTATCTCGTAAACTGCCGATTAATTCAGGGTTCGATCCGGTGAAGCAAAAAGTTCAAAAGTTCAAGCCCGAGTTGTGTCTAAAGATTAAAGAGTAGATTACCAAACAGATAGAGTCTCTGTTGGTGAAGGTGACACAATATCCGACATCATTGGCCAATATTGTTCCGGTCGCCAAAAAAGATGGGAAAATTAGAATCTGTGTCGACTACAGAGATCTCAACAAAGCTAGCCCCAAAGATAATTTTCCATTGCCAAATATTCATATTCTGATTGATAACTGCGCTAAACATGAAATGCAGTTATTTGTTGATTGTTACGCAGGTTATCAACAGATTCTAATGGACGAGGAAGATGTAGAAAAGACAACTTTTATTACACCTTGGGGTGTATATCATTACAGGGTGATGCCATTTGGCCTCAAGAATGCTGGTGCTACCTATATGAGGGCTATGACGACCATATTTCATGACATGATTCATAAGGTGATTGAGGTATATGTGGATGACGTCATAATCAAGTACCGCGAGAGTTCGGACCACCTGATGCATCTGAGGAAATTCTTTGATCGTTTGCGTCATTATAATTTGAAGTTAAATCCCGCTAAGTGTGCTTTTGGAGTTCCAGACGGCAAGTTATTGGGATTTATAGTCAGTAGAAGAGGTATTGAGCTCGATCCTTCCAAGATTAAAGCCATTCAAGAGTTACCTCCGCCGAAGACGAGAAAAGAGGTAATGAGTTTCTTAGGTAGGTTGAATTACATCAGTCGATTCATAACTCAATCAACCATGGTGTGTGAGCCTATTTTCAAGCTGTTGAAGAAAGACGCTTCTACAAAGTGGACTGAAGAGTGTCATACAGCTTTTGATGCTATGAAGAACTATTTGTCCAATCCATCGGTATTAGTTCCTCCACGAGATGGGAGTCCTTTGTTGCTGTATTTGTCCGTCTCATATAGTGCATTCGGATGCGTACTTGGTCAACACGACAAGACAGGAAAGAAGAAAAGGGCTATCTACTACATAAGCAAGAAGTTTACTCCATACGAGTCTCGATACACTCTGTTGGAGAGAACGTGTTGTGCTTTGAATTGGCTTGACCAGAAGTTGAGACATTATTTGTCTTTGTATACTACACATCTCATTTCCAGAATGGACCCATTGAAGTATATTTTCCAGAAGGCGATGCCGACAGGAAAGTTAGCTAATGTTGTTGAGTGAATTTGACAATGTGTATGTGACTCAGAAGGCAATAAAGGCACAGGCCTTGGCTGATCATCTTGCAGGAAATCCTGTTGATGAAGAGTATGAGCCGCTTAAGACTTATTTTCACGATGAAGAGGTATCTTTTGTGGGTGAAGATATTTCCGAAATGTATCCTGGCTGGAGATTATTCTTTGATGGAGAAGCAAATCACCAAGGTAAAGGTATCAGAGCAGTCTTAGTGTCAGAATCTGGTCAGCACTATCCCATGGCAGCTAAGCTTCAATTTAATTGCACGAACAACATGGCTGAATATGAAGCTTGTATTCTTGGTTTGAAAATGGCCATTGACATGAGTGTCCACGAGTTGTTGGCTATTGGAGACTCAGATTTATTGATTCATCAAGTTCAAGGTGAATGGGCTGTGAAGAACCTGAAGATTATACCTTACGTACAGTATGTACAGAAGTTATGCAAGAGATTTCGTAAGATCGAGTTCAGACATACTCCTAGGATACATAATGAGTTGGCCGATGCTTTTTCCACCATCGCTTCGATGATTAAACATTCGGATAAAGATTATATTGATCCTCTGGATATAGAGCTGAAAGAACATCCAGTACATTATTCATATGTTGAAGCAAAACCAGACGGCTTACCATGGTATTTTAATATAAAGAAGTACTTGGAGTCTGGTATTTATCCAGAAGATGCTACATCCAACCAAAAGAAGTCGATACGCCGCATGGCTCTCAATTTCTTTCTAAGTGCAGAAATCCTGTATAGGAGGACTCCAAACTTAGGTCTTCTAAGATGTGTCAATGCTGTTGAAGCTGCAAAGCTTATTGAACAGATACATGCCGGAGTTTGTGGAACGCATATGAATGGGATCACTTTGGCAAGGAAGATCCTTCAAGATGGTTATTTCTGGATGACTACGGAAAATGATTGTGGTAAGTTTGTGCAGAAATGTCATAAGTGTCAAGTACATGGCGATTTGATACGAGTTCCGCCACACGAACATAATGCTATGAGTTCACCCTGGCCGTTTGTAGCTTGGGGGATGGATGTCATCGGTCCGATAGAGCCAGCCGCTTCTAACGGACACATATTTATTTTGGTTGCCATCGATTACTTCACCAAGTGGGTGGAAGCAGCTTCTTACAAGCCGTTAACCAAGAAAGTTGTAGCCGATTTTGTTCGCAACAATCTGACATGCAAATTTGGAGTGCCAGAATCCATCATTACTTACAATGGTGCAAATCTGAACAGTCACTTGATAAGGGAGATGTGAGCAGTTTAAGATTACTCACCGAAACTCGACCGCTTATTGTCCTCAAATGAATGGAGCAATAGAAGCAGCCAATAAGAATATCAAGAATATTTTGAGGAAAATGATTGACAATCACAGAGTTTGGCATGAGATTTTGCCATATGCTTTATTGGGTTATCGAACGACTGTCAGAACGTCGACTGGAGCTACTCCATACTTGCTAGTATATGGAACAGAAGCAGTCATACCTGCTGAAGTTAAGATACCGTCTTTGAGAATTATCCAAGAAGCTGAGTTGAGCAATGCTAAATGGGTTAGCAATAGAATTGATCAGTTAACTTTGATCGATGAGAAGAGAATGGTTGCCATTTGTCATGGTCAACTATATCAATAGAGAATGATTCGTGCTTTCCACAAGAGAGTAAGAGCGAGAAATTTTGAAATCGGTCAGTTGGTACTTAAGCGCATTTTTCCTCATCAAGATGAGTACAAAGGAAAATTCGCACCAAATTGGCAAGGACCCTACATGGTTCGCAAGGTATTATCTGAGGTGCTTTGGTCCTATCGGAAATGGATGGTACCACATGGCCAAAACCGATCAACTCAGATGCTGTCAAGAGATATTATGTGTAAAGTTTCAGTTTGTGTTTCTGTCATTTACTTGTAATTGTTCTATTTGCTTGTATTTGCTTGGTTTAAAATTTTATCCCTCTTGTAATGAACTACGTCTGACCTGAATTCTCAAGAATGAGATACGTAGGCGGCCTATGTCACCTCGGTCACCCCATTTAACCCTTTTTATATTTCTTTGTATTTGAACTACGTTTGACCTGTATTGTCAAGAATGATATACGTAGGCGGCCTATGTCGGCCTCGGTCGGTTTTCTTTGTAAATTTCTTAATTTTTGTTACCTTTGAGGGGGAACTATGTTTGACCTGATTCCTGCCTCAACGGGATACGTAGGCGCCATAAGGGTTCGGTCATATGTCCCGTAAGATTTGTATTCCTCAGCAATCCAAGACTGAAAATACTTCAAAATTGCAACTGGGACAAAATTTTCGAGAGGACCTCGAAAATTCCATTATTTACTTACCGACAGTTGAAGATAAGCCATAACTTGTAACTGGGATAGAAATTTTGAGGATGGCCTCAAAATTTCAACATAAGCTTATCGACAGTCTGGAGTGATTGTGAATACTCCCCAGCGAATAAACCTCCGAGCACCCAAACTCAAAGAAGTTTGCCAAGCCTGACGTGACATGACATTTGGTAGTAACCCTTTTCAAAATATTACTTCTCAAATTTTTTTTCTAAAGATTTTCCTTTTATGTTTCATTTGTTTTGGCATAAAATATTTTGTCTTATCTATCAAGATCAATCAGAGATAGCAGGACAAGGAGCAGACAACTGAAGAATCGACACAGATCAGTCCATTTTAAAACTAACAATTTTTTTGTGGATGCAGGCTTATAATATTGCTCAAAAATCAGCAAATTCCTCTGATCGATTAATATGGAGGAGTCGAGGGAGGATAAATCTCTCCTAAATTAACGGTGTTCCTGTAGACGCAAGAATTATTTTATTGCTTATACTAGGGACTTGGGAATATGATTTGTTTATTTCAGTCAATTTCCAACAACATGAAGTCTACAAAGAACGTCTAGCTAGATTCGAAGGTGAATCAAGCGAGGAAGAGTTTATGGTTTCCGTAAAGGACGTTTTTTGCATCATAATGTCAGATATGATATTATACATTACCCGGAAGGTTTATTTATTTTATTGCCGATCAAGATGATACATAACCCGGAGGGGTCATTTATATTGTTGCCGATCAAGACGATATACTATCTGGAAGTCAGTTTACCGTTATCGTCAATTGAGACGATATAATTATCCAGAAGGCACCCAGAAGATTGCTATGGTGCTCGATTTAAGCACAATCTTCATTTGGTACCAAGGATGACATCAAGAGTTAATATCCATGCATCGCGAGTCAATATTCATGCATCGCGAAAGATCATGCATCGCGAGTCAATATTCATGCATCGCGAGTCAATATTCATGCACCGCAGAAATTTATACATCGCAAGAAGATTTCATACCTTGCTGAATTTATGCATCGCGAGACGATTTCATGCCTCGCAGAAATTTATAAATCGCAAGAAGATTTCATACCTTGCTGAATTTGCGCATCGCGAGAAGATTTCATGCCTCGCAGAAATTTATGCATTGCGAGAATCTTTCATCCCTCGCAGAAATTTATACATCACAAGAAGATTTCATACCTTGTGGAATTTATTGCTTCGCGAGAAAATTTCATGCCTCGCAAAAATTATGCATCGCGAGAAGATATTCATACCTCGCAGAATTTATGCATCGCGGGAAGATTTTATACCCCGCAAGAAAGCATGCATCGCGGGAAGATATTCATGCCCCACCAGAAATCGTGCACTGCCAGAGAAGGAATCGTGCATCTTAAGTGAATTATTTACCCCTCAACATCAACTGCATGCTTTTATTTTGATAAAAGTAAACTGTCGGAGATGACATCAAAAGAAATATCAACACTGCATCAGCATTTATTTATTTTGACATCAAATCAAGAGTACATTGAAGATTATATTGCAAGCATAAGACATAAGCTTTATTTGCTTTACGTCAAACCGATCAGGGTGACGTCAAATGAAGAAGGACAACAACTAAATGTGAACACGGTAAAATGCACAATATCTCATTTAAATTGAATTTTTTATGCTGACGAGTTTTATCTCAGTCTTTGTCGAGAGCATCCGAAAGGATGAATTCTCCAAAACATACCACAGGTGCGGACGACATCAAAAGGGATGCAGCACAATGTGCAACTTTTTCTTAGCAACAAATTGGGACACAGTCCAAAGAGGAGTATCAAACTCTCAAGACGCGAGCAGAGGAGCGACTTCCACCACAATCAAACCACACCCCTGTCAGAAGGCATGTGGGTTTTTCTCTGGTATTTGTCAGTTTCGGTTTCGCTTCCGGATTTTTCGGTCTACCAGATGCAAGTTTTCAATCTGAGTGACAATGCGCCAAGAGCTTTGGAAATTATGTCCGTGTAAGTTCTTAATTATGGGTGTGAAGCGCGCCACATTCATGGCTAAGAGGTTACAAGCCTCCTTTTCATACTCATTTAATTTTTTCACTTGTCTAGAACCAAAGGTTATCTAGCATAACAGATTTCCTTTTCAACCGATCGAGTCGAACTACAAACAGCCTGATTCCTAAAGTTTAAGGATATGTAGGCAGGCTCGATGTCGAAAACTCGGCTGTATTCCAACACTCTCTCTTAAATCTTGTGCTCGAGCATTTCGGTCCCTTCATATTTCGATATCGGGGTGGCTTTTGAATTTTTCAGAATCGTGCATCAAATCAAGCTTATTGAACTACAAGTGACCTAAATTCTCATAAAGCCTAAGATACGTTGGAAACCCATTTTTTGATGTTCGGCCATAATTCCTAAAGTCCGTACCAAAATCTCTTTCCTAAAAGATGAAGATGAGGTCGGTCAAAATTGGTTTCGTCAATTTCATTTTCCTCAAATTTCTTGCATCAATCCAAGTAAAATGAGGGACAGTTGTTGACACCCAATTTTAACCCGCCCCGATAAATTAATTAACGAGCTTCTTATTTCCCAAACATTTTAAGATAATTAGATTGATAAATTTAGAAAAAAATAATATAAAGTTTGCGTTATTTTGAATAGTTTTTCCATTTCTTATACTTTTTAGATAATATATATATATATATATATATATATATATATATTTCATATTATGTATATAATTAATATATTCTATAATTATTCAAAAATCACCTCAAAAAGATTTTAATTTTAGTAAAATATTTAGACAACTAGTGTGGCTTAAGTCATAACTTATATTTTAGGTTAATTGGTTTCTAATTAAAATAATTGTTTCATTTTGTTGAAAGTATGAAGATCTTTAATTAATTTTCGTTAATTCATTCAACCAATCCCTTAAATCCATTTGAGAACAAATATGGATTTGTTTCAACATCCCAATTTGTCTTTCCTCCAGCCCAACATTATTTTCAACTCATCCTTCTTAATCCAAATAAACTCCCAGGCTCAAAATCCAATTTAATTCCCCAGCCCAAACGCGACCCAGACCAAGTAAAGTGAATCCGTCCCCGTCCCTTTCCTCTTCGACGCGTGAATTTCAGAATCTTCCCAAAGGTACAAGAAATTGTGACCCAGCAAGTATAACACACAATTTCCATCAGTAAACACGTGGAGAAGGCAGCGATGATGTGAGGTGTTCCTCACGATCGGCGAGATGGAAGCGAGGGAAAACCTGCATCGCGTCTTTTGTCATTTTCTTCCCTGTCTCTTGCACTCGTACGACTTCAATAGGCTAGAGGAAGCACACGAAATCGTCCTTCCAAATGCAGATGCGCGACACGTCGAGCTTCAAGGACTAGAGACTTATCCCAATCACCCACCTACCTTCCCATTTCAGAATGGTTTTAAATTTGCAGAGAGAGGTTGTTGGTCCAGGTAGGGAAAAGATTTTCGAAATTCAAATATGGGGAGGCTAATACGATTTTGCCCTCATTCCCCAAACCCTAATTCTTGGCCTATATATAGTTTCTTTTTCCTCACAGAGAGGGGATTTTTTTTGTCTAGAAGAGAAAAAAAAGGAAGCAAAGAAAAATTATTATCCTCTTTTCCGTTGAGAAATTTCGTTTAAGATTCCAGTCATTTTAGAGTGAAATATACTAACCGAAACGAAGTGACTAGTGGCCGAGTTTATTTGAGATTCGAGGTTTCGATCAACTCTCTTTGTTGTCCCTGTTGTTTGTTGTGGTGGTTAAAGTCGATTTCTCATTTTGTTGTCCCAGTGTTGCTGCACATGATTAGGTAAACTTCATTCCAGTCCAACCTCTTATTTTCATGATGTGTTGATTGTCTCATTTGTTAGTTATCATCGGCTGGTTAACGGATGCAAAATGTGATAATTGTCTTGTATGATTCATGCAGTAGATCGAGTCAAGATTGTGAAGTGATGTCCATTGTTCCGTCTTTTTTTTCTATTATCTAGTGTCACTTGGTCCCTGCTGCCCTGTTCTATTATACTGATCTTGGGTAAGAGGAGGTTGTTGTGTTTGAGATGGCTACCGTTCCATGTTGTTATACTTACGAATTTATATTTTTTTTTGAAAATCAACTAGTATGTGTGAGAATTTTCGTTTTCTTTCATTTATTTGGTTTTATCTACTATTGTCGGGATGATACTCGCGTCTAGTTTAAGAGTATCGTGGCCGGGAAACATGTGAATCAAGCTGAAACTTCGGTTCCTATTTTCTAGTATGAGCTTTAAGTCAGAATTAGGAAAAGGGGGGAGTTGTCTCTGTTCAGTACTTCTTTCCTATGATCATTTATGTTTCGTATCGTGGGTGTCTTTTCCTAATCGTGCCTATCTCTCTGCAAATTTTATAAATGTGTACGTTTGCAGCATGCTAGTTCGAAATAGGTTGATAGATTTTACTCCTCTTTGAGGTGATTTAGCAAAGCCTCTGCTCGTCTCTCATTTTGTTTTAAAAAAGAAAAAGTATTCTACTAGTCCTCTACTGTTTTGTCCTTTATCATGTTAGAATTGCATCTTTAGTTTTTGTTAAATAAGGTCTGTTATGCTAAGCACATGGGATTTCCTATTAGCTAATTGTGTACTGTTTTTCCGTCATTACATTGGATTTATTATTGGTTAATGGTCGTGTTTTTCTTGAAAGATATAATTCTTTCAAGTATAAATGTATATATATATGTGGCTTATCGTCCAATACCATCATTAGCTCATAGTGTGTTGACTCTTATCAAAAAATGTAGGCCTGGGAGTAGTGTTTTTTTTTCTTAAATCTGGTCATTTAGTTTGATCTTTTCTTGATGCATTTTTTTTATTTAATCAATGTGAAAGTATATATATAGATATACGTGCATGGTTTTCTTCCTGTTGCTTCTTGGCCTAAATGGCGTTAAAATGGGTGAATTGTTGTATGTTTAGTTGTCATGTTTGTCTGGGTACTGTTTAGTATTGAATTGTGAGCATTCATATTGATCTGTTACCAGGGACAATTGATTTTGACTACTAAATTTGTATTATTTCTTAATTGTTCATTTATACACAATATTCCTATCATGCCTCTTAATACAATTTCATTTAATGGTCATATGCATATTTTAGATTTAGTGTGCATTTTTAGTGTTATTGTATTCTTCCACTACCCGTGTTGCTTGAATAACTAATTCTTTTCTTCCTTCGTTCTTTTCTTTTGAATGTGAAATTTTGCTCAAGCTGAAAAATGAGCTTTGTTTTCTTGTTACCCCGGATAAAGAGCCATAAAGGGTCAAAATTCTTCTATCGATTCAATCAACCATACAATTGACGAATAGGTCCTTAAGGTTCAAAGAATATGAAGCCAACGGAAGATTTGAAGAAGTTGGGCTAAGTGGCCCATTTTATTTTTATTCTTTATTTTGTAGTTTTGTAGTTTTTGGGCTTAAGCCCTTGTCGTCTTTTACTTTTCTGTATTTACTTTATATTGTTATTCGCTTAGTCTAGTACAGGTACGAAAGAAAGAAAATGGGTCAAAAACCCAAAACAGGTGGGTCCAAAAACCGGTCAAGGCGAACAGAACCCGGATTTGGACCCAAATCTCTCTCCCTCCCTCTCTTTACATGCTTTTAATTGTTTAACTGCTTTATTTGTCGTTGATTTTAAAGTTAGAAAATCCAAATCCCCCACAAATGCCGTAAATGCTTTTATCGACTTAAAAGTTTAAATAATAATCTTGCAAATAAAATGACTTAGACAATAAGGTAATATTTTAACTCTCTACCATTGTAAACGTTTTTCAACATGAGTTAAAAGTAATTTTTAACCAAATCAAGTTAGTTGACGGATAACCATCTTAAACGGATATTTTAGGTGCCTAACACCTTCCTAAAATATTAATATGAATCCTCGAACCCTTTTTAATATTTTCAATCGATTTTTCTGTTAAGTCTTTTGAAAACAGTGTTTTTCTTGATTTTTCTTCAAAAATTAAGTGGCGACTCTAAAACGTCGATAACTTTCCGAAAATATATTTTTCGATAAAACACCATCTAGAATGAGTATAACATTCGGGCATAGACGATACTTCATTAAATCAAAAGCCATATATAGGCAAATACAACAATAGTCTTCAAATAAACGAGAATGAACTAAATGTCTTTAGACTAGACAAATGTCAAGTAGCTAGATAGTGGAATCTTACTCGGAAGGTGAGGACCTGCCAAACTTGGAGAATGAGAGTCCAAGTTATCTTCAAATGGCCCTCTATAAGCTCAACGGTCGGAACCTTCATAATTGTAGAAACATAGAAATATGGGTTAGTACACCACTTGTACTAAGTATGGAAACATGCAGATAAAACATTGGAAATCATGATAAAGGGGACATTTGTTCAAAACCATGCTAAGTTACTTTGAATATCCTTATGCACAACCAAGAACCCATATAAGCCAATAATCACATATTCTTTAAGACAAGACCATATACAACACAAGACCAACATCAGTAAGTATAACCAAGTCAACATGTGTAATTGCATATTTGAGTACATATTCAAAACAACTCCAACATCATGTTATAACAACTAAGCATGTATAAGGGATCATAATATTACAACATATGCACGACCCTTACTCATAACCCACCATCAAGTCCACAAATGCAATGACCAAGTAAAGACCCATAACCTTACTCAACCAAGTAAACTAAACAAGGATCACAAGCAATGCCTAACCTCACATAACATAGCATCAAGAGTAGTCATCATTATATTTAGCAATGTAGACAAATAGCATGTTCATACATGAAACTAACATCATATAGGATCATCAATATGTAATGTCAACATATTCATAACATTTATTTCATAAGAACACAAAAACAACCTCTAGGACTTCCCTCTAGGACAACTAGTGCAATGTGTAGGTAGAGTTCTATACCCCTACCTATACTAAGTCAAACCACTTAAGTCACCCTAGTTAGTGTCCACTTTATTACTTCATTTTACTTTCGGGAACAGTTGCCTTAACCAACATACACCACAAGAGTTGAATGTGGAATCCAGGGTCATGAAACCCTACACCGAAAGAAGGTGGTCTACTAACCAAGGTAGTACAAACATGAACATAGCATCTAGGTGGATCCACTAGCTAGTATTCCTATGGTGGCAACATAGTTCAAGAACTACGATATATGCTTGCGTCCCTCTTTATGCACATTTCATTATAGTCTCCATCTCATGAGTACAAAAGTGAACCTACCTTCCCACATTGGGAAGGGACACTCCTCACCACTAGTTCACTCGGTGCTAAGATAGAGTCTCTTTTGGAATGTCTTTGAATAATCTTTTAACAGTCATAACTTAGAATAGGTAATAGGACACTACGCCTTGTATAATCATAGTCATTAGCTCATTAGGAATTGCATGAGCATATCCTTTCAATACAACCCTCTTATGTGAGATTAACACATTATCATCATCATGTCATAATAAGGTACATAGGTAATTCACAACCAAACTTATATCATTACATCTTAAACATAATCTCACATTTCACATAATAAAGACATTTCAATTTCATCATCTTACCAACACCTACTTAATCCAATCACAAGATACACTTCAATTGAATTTCATCACCAAGTACAAGCCATCACAATTGAAGTAAACGTTCAAGATCACAAAGTCTTACCAATTCTCCTTCAAAAGCCATCATCCATGATATTACCACCAACCAAACAATTTCTTCCAACAATAGGTGTAATAACATCATTCAATAAACTAACCAATTCAACATGAGTTAATAAACTAGGGTTTGGGAATTGGGGTCAATTCATCACCACTTCCACATACTAGATTTAACATCAAGAACTACCATAATTGAGTAATAATACATCATAATATAACTGTAATAATCATTAGAAATCATGAACAATACAATTTTAAAGAACAATTTCGGATTAGAAGAAAACTCGTGTTCATATCGTCTTTTGGAAATCAATATTGAAAGAACCCTTTGGGGAAGGAGTCCCAAAGGTGAAAGGTTCCCATACCTTGTTAATCCTTGAAGATTTATGGAGAAAAGTGATGTTTTTTCTACCCTAGAACCCTTTTACCATGGTCGTCTATGGAGTCTTCTTTAGGATAGAGAAATTACAGAGAAGGTAGAGTGACAGTTTAGGAATTCTGGGGTGTTAAGTTGGGTTTAGACTTAGGGTATCTTATATAGTCACTTAACTAACTTAATTAACGACACATTAACCCCTAATTAAACCCCTAACTAAATAATAATTAATTTGACCTCATTAAAAACTTAATAGTAAAAACAGACCAGACCTACAAGACCTCGACCTACGGGCCGTAGGTTAGTCTACGCCTCTACCCCCAACCGTATTGTACAATCATTGTTGTTGTCAGAGGCTTGTCATTTTGGAAACTTTTAGAAAGTGTCTAAGTATGGGACTACAGAGCCATCGACTAGCCGTCACCTTAGCTACGCTCCGTCGATTGCAAGTGTAGGTGGCTACTGCCAACACTGCCCAATTTTGTAGATTTGGGTCAAATGCAAGGGTCCTCTCCAAGGACCCTTAACGTGGTCCTTGAGGAGTCGTACCCAGACGTTTCGACCCTAAACACACTATAATACATGTTTAAAACTTTCCACCAAATTTAATCAAATTCTGACTCCTAAAACCCCATAAAATAGGCTAAGGCACACTATTACCTCTTTCAATAGTCTACGGATGTCATGGACGTTTCTTGACGTCTTCACTCTAAAACTTTCCAAATGACTTATAAACATTATTTTATGTCTTACAACAGTATTACCAACTTTAGACCAACATGTGAGGCTCTAGATTAGGTCTTGGACTTTCGGAGTGTTACAAGGACTTAATTAGGATATGGGGTAAATTTACCAATTCACCCCTAAGTTGGCCGCACCTCTACAGAATTTGAAGGTGCAAAACAACGGCCACAATCTACGAGGCATCGTTTGGACCATGTCCCATCCTACTTGGCGTGGTTTAGATTTGAGACTCCCCAAAATGGGGGCTAACCTCCCACAACTAAGTGTGGAGCCATGTACCCTATTGACGGCACGCCGTTTGATTAAACGGGTGTCATTAGGGTCGTCGATTGAGGCTGCTTTTGCAACTTCATTGCCAATATTTTGGTCTTCCTCAAGGACCCCTTGGGTGGTCCTTGGGGAGTCATACCCGTACGTTTCGACACTAAACATGACCAAATAGATGCTAGGGTCCCTTCCACTCATTTTAGACTTCAAATGACACATTAAAACACATGAAACATGCAAAAGCACACTAGCACACACAAGACTAGTTTTCAAACATCTTGGTCGTTTTTTGACGTTCGACTTCTAAACTCTTTGAAACTGACTTCTAAAGCTATTCTTCATCATTTTAACACATTATTAACTAATGAAACACATGCAAAGATCTAGCTTGTCTTGTTTTATTTTGAGGGTTGTAACACATACCTTATTCTTGATCAATTAAAGTCATATAGGAGACATGCAATTGAATCTCCATACTACACAACCATGATCCCTGATATATGACATAATCAAATTGGTTCATATCATCAAGCTTAAGTTATAAGAAATTCATATCTAGCTGATCTAGTCTAAGGCATTCTATCAAGAAGTTCATCAATCTTAGAAGGTCACATGTTAACCAACAATTTACCTCTTTCATGACATAACCCTAATTTATATCAATTTCACCATATGATCTTAGGTTAATCAATGAAACACATTTGATTACACTAGAGTCGTGTAATTACACCGAGAACAACCATAAATCACACAATTGGACAAATATTCACCAATCCTCACCTCATGAAGTCAATTTTGTAAAGTGGGGGATGATCATGGGTCAAAGGGGAGTTTTTATCATAAAAGTTACATACTGTATCAATCCAATCTTAATAGATCATAATCAACAAAAACAAACCATAAGTAATCAATTGAAATTCTGCAAGAAGACCCATGATGTAGATTGAAAAACCCTAGGTTTGAGGGATTTGAAATTCTTGAAAACTAAATTTAAAGGGTTTTCATGGGTGATAGGTCCCAAAAGATGACTAGAATTCATACCTTAGGTTGATATCCACAAAATATTGGATAAGAAAGGAAGTTTCTTTAACCTCTAGCTTGACCTTGACCTTACTCTTCAATAAAGTCCTAAAGAGAGAATATTTTGAGGTGGTGGGATTCTAATTTGAGGTTTTTTGAACTAATGAACTCTAAATGGGAATTTAATACATTAAAAACGCTTAAAATAAATTAATTACACAATAATAACCATCCCTTAACTTAACTAACCTTAAAAGAAATTTACCAAAATACCCCTAACGAAGCCGAGACTTGACAACTTTTAGAGCTATGACCTATGCTCCAAGACGTACGAACCATAGGTTGGGTGACGCCCCCTCCTGCTGGTCCTTGGTTTTGGGCTGCAACATGACTATTTTGGGGTCTAACCCATGACCCCCACTTATGAAGTGTTGGGTCCATCTATTGGTCGTAGATGGCCATCTGTAGGTCATATCAACTTGATAGATTTTTGGTTTCTTGCGGTTAGGCTTTATAGTCCTCTGGAGACCCCTTGGTTGGTCCTTAGGGAGTCTTACCTTGATGTTTAACCCCTAAACCTAAGTCGTAGAACTGATTTTACAACCTACAACCCAAGATCAAACTCTAATACTCTTACGTAAGGCTTTGATTTCACCTACAAGTATCTGAGGTGTTACAGTGGCGAGTCCGATCTAGATCGCAAAAGTGATTCAGCGACTTGTCAATCGCTTTGGTGAGTCTGTCTGCAATTTATTTTTAGAATTTTTCTTGAAATTTTTCTAACCATTTTAAAGTTTTTTTTCCATATATGACTAGAGCAAAAGTAGTAGGTTAAGACATGTCGCCCCGTAAAAGGGCAAAGGGGATCATTATCAATAAAGATGCAGATGTATCCCGAGTAAAGGTGATGAAACTCCTTACTATCGGTGCGAAAGGAAAAGGGAAAGGCAAGGCACATGCAACACATCCCCGAAGGCCAACTCCGATAGTGATGGGATATATTCCGCTCATCTCAACACCTCTAAGAGTAAGGGTGAGCACCAAGACCACCCGGATGTTATTTTTGAGCCGGATGATGAATAACTGCTATTGGTACGGCAAGATGAGTTGTCATCCAAAGTATGCATTATCTGTCTAGGATTAGGGTTATTGAGAGACATATTTCTCCTCATGTTCCTGCATAGGTTGTGGTCCCAGCGCCACATGAAAAGGTCCTTCTCCCCTATATATGAATATGCTGAATACTGAGGATTGTTTATGAGTACAATAATGGTTAATTGTGGTTGTTTAATCCAAATTCTATGGGGTCCATGTTCTTCCCTAAATTCCATAAATCTTTGATCTTATTTGATAAATTTCTTTAAGATGATGAGTATATGAGTTGTTATATTGTTGATTAATTGTATTATTTCTTCATGGACTGCCATATATCATGTATTGATTAGGTTTTGATCTAGTTGTTGAAGATCCCATGAATGTCCCTTTTCTCCTAACCCTAACTTATGAATTAGGTTGATTGATTATTAGGGATGGCGTAATTGAATGTGTTATTTCTTAATTTACTATTATACAATGATGATGATTGAATTGTTGGTTAAAGATCATTGAAGTGAGGGTGAGATCTTGGATGAGATTCTTGGAGGCTATTGGTAAGACTTTTAAGATCATGAATACTTTACTTTATTCTAGATGATGATGTTCAACTGAAGTATGAATATGCGAATAAAATAGGAAGAAGATGAGATGCTCAATATGATAACATGTTATGAATGTGATGAAGGTGAGATGATGATAGGGTTATGATTATACAAGACTTAAAGTGATTCTCTTGTGTGCCTTATTATTATGACTATGATGTGATGATCTCACTTAATGTTGGGTTGTGATGAAAGGAAGTTCTTATTCTATACCTAAGATATATGATCCTGATTATACAAGGGGTTACTCTCCTAAGGCCTATACTATAAACTAATGTTAAGAAAGATGCAAAGACATTTTAAAAAGGTAATTTAGCTTATCACCGAGCAAACTAGATATGAGAGGTGTCCTTTCCCACGTGGGAAGGTAGGTTCACCAATGTTCTCATTAGATTGGAACTACAATGCGATTAGCATAAAGAGGATTTCCAATACTAATTTCCTAGTTCCATAACTATGTTCCCCCATAGGAAGACTAGCTAGTGGATCCACCTAGATGCTACGATGATGTATGGTTCTACCTTGTACTCCTATGTTAGATAGTTTTGTGTGAGACAACTTGTAGTCTATTTTTGATAAATGAGAAGTCTAAGTAAACTTCATATGTATTTTATTTTTTGCGCATTTTCTCTACCTATGGTATGCAATGATGTATGCTAAGTATCACATACAGAGAGCACCCCCTAGACGTAACCGGCGTCGGCGTCCTCTTTGAGGACTAAGACTAGCCTCTTAGCTTACATTATTACATTCATAGGTCAAAAATACGGAAAATAAAAAAAACTTTCCTTACTTCTACATTGAGGTTTACATAGACCTCTACATACACATAATATTTATATCGAGTATACATAGACCCTTCGTATGGGAAGATTACATAGTCTTCTAATTTTATTGAACATAGATATATAAAATATAACAAAATCTCAAATGGATGTATCATATCATAACCATATAACAAGAGTATAACAATTTGGGCCTAGCCCATACATCAACGTAACAAAGCCACTTATAGGCTATACAATTATTTAGTACTCAAATGAAAAAGGAAATAACATAAGACTTTTAAAACTAAAATAACTGCATAAGCTTGATATTGGCATTTCCCTCGGAAAGTGAGGACCTACCCAACTTGGATGATTGAGAATTCCAAGTCTCTTCAAAGTTATCTCAAAAGCCCTTCAACGACCGGAACCTAAAATATCTGGGAAAAAGATAGAAAATGGGGTTAGTACACCACTTGTAGTAAGTATGAGACCATATGCACACATATCATGAAATCATGCTAAAAAGGGACATTTCATTAATACATGCTATTTTACATTTAGAAAGCCTTATGCACATTCAAGAAGACCATACCAATCAATAAGACATATTCATTAAGACTAAAGCATGTACATCACAAGACCAACAATGCTAAGTCTAGTCAAGTCAACATGCATATCATATAATTGAACACATAGTCAAACAACTCTATCATCAAGTTAGAATACCACAAGCAAGAATAAGAGTTCATTACAACATAAGCAAAGTAAGACAATTACCCATGAACCCCCATTAAGTCAACAAGTCCAATGACCAAGCAAAACCCATAACCTTACTAAATCAAAGAAACTCAACAAGACTCATAACCAATGTCAAACTTCACATAGTATATCATTAAGAGTACATATCATCATACTTTATCCATAGAGATCAACACATATTCATAAGTGAAACCAATCATCATGTAGTATCATCAACGTCCAACATCATCATATACATAACATGTACAATCATAAGGATTTTTATATATAAGAACATCCTCCTAAGACTTCCCTCAAGGCTAACTAGTGCAATGTTTAGGTAGAGTCCCATACCCCTACCTAGACTAAGCTAAACCCCTTAGGGTATCCTAGTTAGAGTTCATTTCTTTAGATCATTTTACCTTTTGGGAACATCTTTCCTTAACCTACATAGACCACATGATCTAATGCGGAATCCGGTGTCATGGAACCCTACACCGAAGGAAGGCGAACTACTTGCCAAGGTAGTACCAAAACATGAACATAGAAACTACATGGATCCACTAGCTAGTATTCCTGTCACATCCGGGAAGTACCCCCTAGAAGTAACATGGTGTACATGACCTCTTGGAGTTCTTATACAAGCCCATAATCATCATTCATCTCATTGTCATAGTAAATTTAGCGGAAAATTTAAAACTTTCTTAGCACATCATATGCTAGAACATTACTTCAGATATATATAAAATATCATATTACATACTTATACTCAAAGTCTCTTTTACATATTAGTCTCAACAACATTAGAGTACATTAGGGACACGACCCTTAAAACATAAGACATTAATATAATACTAATTTATACACTTTACAGTAAACCATAGTTTAGGAGATCCTTGGAACATAAGGATTCCTTTCCTTAAACTTGGGAATCGTCTATCAAGATCCTCACCATTTAAGAGATCCTTTAAGCATCCATAACCTACACTTTGTGTAAAAAGTAGAGAAGAATGGGATTAGTACAAGAATGCACTAAGTATGGCAACCATGCAAAAACATGCATTTAAAAGGGATATTTTCTTGAAATCATACTTCATGCCTTTTTGAGTGAATCTTCATAAAAACTTTGTACAATTGCATGTATATCATTCAGATACTTCATATAGACATATTAAATGTCCAAACATCATAGAAAATCTAATATAGAATTTAAGTCATTTTTAGGTCACTTTACAGTGAGCTACTTTTTGCTTTACAGTGAACTATCTTTTCTTTTACTCATTAACCTCCCAAGTAACCCTCTAGTGATACTTGGTGCAATGCATGTCCTTAGGCCACAAAGAAATCATACATACAACGTACACTAGTCATCACATATCATCATAGAAGTATAGCACATGATAGACCCATTTAAGTCAAGACCTTAGGAATATCACAGTAAGCTACATCAACTTGCACATATGCTAACTTCAATTCACATCAATGAATTATAAGACCTTACTCATAATCCTACTCTAAGTCTACTAGTTCAATGTAAGTTTAAAGCCCCATAACCTCACACATCCTTAGTAAACCTATCATAAGACCACAAGCCTTAACATTCTATTTCATACATCAACAAGTAAGTGAGGAAAACTCCATTCATGTCAACAATCTTCATCATATAGTCATTAAGACTCACATAGTGCATATAAGAATAAGACCACATCACATAGACTCATACCATGCACATCTTCTTGACAAATAGACAAATACAAACATGCCATGCATAAAGATATAATCATAATCATACACATTAGAACACCGTCCTAGAACTTCCTAAGGAGCCACTTGTGCAATGTCTAGATGGGTTCATTACTTCCACCTATCCTAAGTAACCTCCCTTAAGTCATCCTATTGGGTCCTATTAATTTAATTCTATTGTCCATTTTACTTTAGAAAAACTATATCCTTAACCTACACTAACACCATGGGTGCTAAACATGGAATTTGGTGTTGTAGAGCCTTACACCAATGTAAGGTGTTCTTACATAGCCAAGGTAGAACATTAACACATGCTAGCATTTTAGTTGATATCACATTGGTAGATCCTATGTGGAAAGCATAGTTTATGGAACTTGGGGGCCATCATGGAAACATATCGCTACACCCTTTTTTGGGTCATGAGGCTATCCACCTTGTGAGGACTATGGTGAACCCTACCTTCCCTCCTTGGAAAGGTGGCACCCCCTCATCTACAAGTTCACTCGATGCTAAGCTAAGTTTCCTTTATTGAAAATCCATTATTAGGCTTTAGGATATCGACCTAAATCATGTGAGAAACCCTTTCACATGGACATAGCATATATCATTAGCACTATCTAGTTTAGGATACACTTGAGCACACCTTTCAAGGCTCCTATAGTGGCTAGATCATCATTCATGTGTGTGTATACATATATGTGAATAATCCTTTCACACATACACTTTAAAACCACACATGACCATACATTCATATTGATACGCATAGAAACCAAAACTAGGAACTATCCTATCAAGGTACACATGTGCAATGCATAGACAAGGTCCCATACCCTTGCCCATACTAGTACACCTATCAAGTCATCTTAGTTAGGGAAACACATATCATACTTTCATATACATAATCTTAACATGCATAGTAGTAGACACTAGTGAATATGAGAACTACCTTTCATTTAGACACCATGACCTATACTACTTGTAAACATGCATGTAAAGTGAGGGGGTGTGTACATTGGTCAATATGATCACATAATGTCTATCAACAACATATTGAGTCAGCCACCCTCTTAGGCCATATTACACTTTCAAGCATAGATCACACAACACAATTTAGCATAGGAGGCAAGCTAACTTCATATTACACTTTAAGACGCCTAACTATTAGCTATTTACACCTTCACATAGGGGTACATGGGTTGGGGTCATCAATACTTAATACTTCATTATTGGCAGCACTAACACATGATCTTAACATAAAAATTTACATGCTCATAACAATAGTAACATAACCTAGATTCACAACTAAAGTAGAAGACTAGGTACAAGTTACACATAAGGTGATCATCATAACCACTCATTTATATATTCATCAATTTGCCGTCAAGGCCATGGTCAACACATATAGAATGACAATAAAGTAAACACCGCCACCATAAGTGGACCATACCACACAATGCCATACAAGGCTTCATCAATCACAATAATATAGAAAACTAGAGAGGAAGAGCCATTCTTACCAATTCATCAATATTTGATCATCATTGATCAATACACCTTTCTCATCATTAATTCATTTTAGGGAATTATTTATATGTACTTAAATCATAAGAGAAACCATGTACAAGTCGCTACAAGATCATATTACAACCTAATACAATACATCACATATATACTAGAAAGTAGAAGAACATAGATCTTTAACCCAATTCGCTTCCATTGATCATCAATAACAATCAATCAACAATAATGTAAAGCAATAGCTAAAGAGATCATTACTGAAACAAAATCATGATTCATCTACCCTAGCATTTAGATCATGTCATACACATTACAATATTCATTTAATAGGCTAGAAGAATCTAAATAAATCTTTACTAATTCAATGGTTACCTTATTCATATTAGATCAATTATACCTAATTATCATCACATTATACATATAGGCAATATCTAAGGACAATTAACATGATCCAGTCACAAGACAACCAACCTAACGTCAAGATCACAAGTTACCACTTGATAGACTAGAAGAACATAGATCAATTTAAACCAAGCCTTCCTTACTTTGATCGTACAATATTTATACTTACATTTCAATCATAATATTAATCTTAGGCAGTATCTACAAGAATCTCAACATACTCCAAATCCACTTTTATACAATTAAGGACCAATGTTACAGTGATCACATTGATAACTAGACTAAGCATTCTCAAATCTTCATACATTGATCCACATGGATCCTCCATCACTAATTCATCATCAATTCACGTAAATAACAGTAGATATAAAAAATTCAATGTAAGAGAATCGCAATTCAACCATTAACAAGCCATGATCACATTGCCCATGCAAGGGCTAAATCGATTTTGGGAAGGGACATGGGTTCATAATGCAATTGGATTAAATTTCATGTTAAAACCAATACATTAACATCAATTCATCATGATTAATCCACTAAAAACAGTTTTAGAAAGAACCCATGGTTAGATTGAAGAAGAAGAGATTTGACCATGAAACTTTTTTGAAAACATTGAGATTAACTCTCCAAGTGAAAGGTAACTTAGAGATAAAGGATTACCATACATTTATCTACATTAAGACCTTTTAAAATTGATGAATAATCCATGTAAATCCAAGCTCCAAGCTTTTCTTGAGCTTCACCAACAATGGATGGTTCTAGGAAGAAGATTTTTGGAGAGAAAGTTTATTTTGTGTGAATTGGTTTGGGAATGGGTTGATCACGTTTTTGATCACTTATATACACCACGAAATCACCATATCAATCATGTAGGGTTAGGTTATCACGTGGGGTGAATTTACCATTAACCCCTTTAATGAAACAATGCGCAGGCAGTGGCACCAGGCTGCATCGATGGACCACCATTGACGGCCAGTAGGTCCATCGATGGGCCGTCTGTGGCTTCATTCAATTTGACTTTGGGCTGTTCTTTGGTTGAGCCTTGCCCAGGCTAAGTTTAAATCGATTACACCTCACCAACGGGCTGTTTTTGAACCAACTGGGTGTTGTTTGGCTCATCGATTGACATTGCCAAGGCAGTGTCTCGACAGCCCTTGGGTCCTTCTTGTGGGACCTTTTGTGGGGCCCTTGAGAAGTCATAGCAGGACGTTTCCAACGTAAATATGAACATTTACAAGTCAAAGACCTTTCATGCAAGTTTCACCCAAAATTCACACATAAAACACGTCCAAATATGCTAGGCCCAATCAAAACATTCTTGAACTTCTCAAGGGCTAACTTTCGAACGTCTTAGACGTTCTTGGACGTTTGACCTTCAAACTTCATGAAACATCATATACTTCCTATAAACATCATTTTAACTCATTTTAATACTTGACAAGATCATGACACACATATAAGACATAAAAATACGTAAGGCCCCTTAGGTGACTAGTCGTCGAATGTCTTGGTCATCCCTTGACGTTTGACTTCCAAATCACCTAAAACTTTACATAATGACTCACTACCTTATTATAAACCATTTTAATACCTTATAACCTTAATACAAGCATGTTAGTCTCTCGACACCCTAACTCATATTGGGGGTCTTACAATTCCTATGGGGGAAACATAGTTCAAGAACTAGGAGATATATTTGGACCCTCTTTATGCTACATGTATTATAGTCTCCAATATCAAGAGTACATTAGTGATCCTACCTTCCCTATGTGGAAAGGGACACTCCTCACTCTAGTTCTCTCGGTGGTAAGCTAGAGTCCCTTTTTGAAATGTCTTTAATGTCTTTATTAATCATCATTGCTTAATGTAGGTCATAGGGTCTATCCCTTATATAATAATCATCATCATAGCTCCATAAGAATTGCATGAGTATAGTCCTTTCATTGGCAAGTACCACAATCCTTATAACATTTACATCTTAGCCAACACTTCACAAACCATAGTCAAGAAATTTGAATTCAACATCATACCAACCCTATCCATCCTAATACAAGATATACTTCAATGCAAAATATTCACTCAATCTCAAGTAACCAAAATTGAAGTAAAGAATAGGGATCACAAGACTTACCCAGTCTCCTTCATAACCCATCATCAAGGTCTTACCATCAACCCTTAACACAACACAATAAGGGTATAATATCATCACTCATTAATAAACAATCCTGATAACAAATAAAATTGAACCACTACATAACAATTAATCACTAGTTCATAGCTTCTGAGAAGAGACATAGGTGAAAGTCATAATCTAGATCAATTACTCAAAAACAAACATGCTAGGACTATAATTCATCCTAATCTATTCATAATAGATACAATAACATCATCTAGTAGTAATTCAACCAATAACCAATTAAATTGAACCAACATTACACAATTCATATTAAGATCACAACCTAGGGTTAAGGGGAATAGGTCTTCTACAAACTATATCAATCCATCAAGAAATAACGTAATTGAATTATAATACATCTTAATCTATTCATAATATCCAAAGGAAATCATACACAAAGCAATTTACAACATCAAATTTGAGATTGGAAAAGACCCACTTGAATTTCATACTTTTTAAATCAATTTGATGGAACCCTTTGGGGAAAGAAGTCCTAAAGGTGAAAGTAATCCCATACACTGTTCTTTGATGAAGATTGATGAAGAAAATTTGGTGATTTGAGTCCTATAACCCACCTTGACCTTGACTTCTATGGAGTTCTTCAACTTGAGAGAGAAAAAAGAGAGAAAGAAGAGAGAAGGAAGAGAGTTTGGGTTTTGGGAATTTATTAGAGCTTAGGTTAGTCTAATTATCTTAGTGTCTTTATATTGGTTGTTAATTAACTTAATTAGACATCCCCTAACCCCTAATTAACCTCCTAACTAAGCAAACTAATTAAATGAACTAATTAAAAACGTGCAGCAAAAAAGTGACTCCACAGATGAGACAACCCTCGACAGATCTTGTGTCCATCGATGAGCATTGTTCCCTCCGTGATGCACACTCGTTGATGAGTTAATAGACTTATTAAGAAAGTCCCTTGTCCAAATGTTCTAAGTTTACATCTATGGAGGCAATCGACGCCCCGTCGATTGGACCACGAACCTCTGTGGCATTCGTTGGTGACACTGTCTATTGACAGCTTTAAGTCACTTTTGCAAGGTTCCTCCTCAAGGGACCTTGGTTGGTCTTTGGGGAGTAGTGCCTGGGCGTTTAGACTATGAACTAACTATAATACGTGTTAGACACCCTTCCACGAAAATTTATCAATTTCCAACTCCGAAAATCTAGTCAACTTGTCTAAGGCACGCTAGTACCTCACTGAACTAGTTTCCGAACGTCATGGACGTTCTTTGACGTTTTGATTTCTAAACCTCCCAAATGACTTATATTCATTAAAATAGACCTTAAAACAGTTTCTAAATCTTTTTACACTTATGTTAGGCTCTAGAACATGTCTTAGACTTTCGAAGTGTTACACTAAGGGCTAGTCTAAGACCTCTTCGAGAACAAAGACGCCGGTTACATATAGGAGGTGCTACCAAATCATGACAAACTTGGTATCAAATCATGAGGTTGAAAAAGCTTAGCAATGATGTGTCAAAAAACCTCTTCTACATAGAGTCTTGTTCATGATTGTGAAGTACGCCACACTTATGAATGAGAAGCTATGTGATGCTTACGAAACTCTCAATTCTTTGGTATTCTTGAAGTCATGCCTCATGATTATTAACAATATGTGTCCCTTTCTTCTAATCCTTTTCTTGTGGTTATAGTCTATGACTACTAGAAGGGCAGCCTCAAGAAAAGTTGAAGAGGAGATTGCAAACGCGGGAGTTCCTCCCCAAGACAACCAAGCTGCTCCTCAAGAACAAGCTCCACTAGGTGACCAAGCTCCGGTCAATCCTCCAGCTATGACTGATGGAGAGATAAGGACGACTTTCATCAACTTGACTCAAGCCATGACTACTTAAGCTCATGTCGTAGCTACTCAATCTCAATTATGGCAGCTCAAGCAAACCAGGAAGTTGTACCCCGTATGAACTAAAATGCTAGTACCATGGCTTATTTCTTGAGGGACTTCACTAGGATGAACCCTCCAATATTCTTTGGGTCTAAGGTGAATGAATACCCCCAAGACTTTCTAGATGAGGTCAATAAGATTTTGTATGCTATGGGAGTGAGTTAAAATGAGAAGGCCGAGCTAGACGCTCGTCAACTCAAGGATGTGGCTCAATTTGGCACACTCAATGGAAAGACAATAGGGCTTTGACAGCGGGTGTCATAAGTTGGGAAGTCTTCCGGAGGGCTTTTCTTGATGATTCTTCACAAGGGAGAAAAGAGAGGCAAAAGTGGAAGAGTTCATTAACCTTCGTCAAGGAGGTATGAGTGTGTAAGAATACTCTTTGGAATTAAATAGGTTGATTATATATGCCTCTTCTTTTGTGTCATATCCTTGAGATGTAATGAGCCATTTTTAACGGGTCTGTCCGATGATCTTGTGGAATAGTGTAGTTTGGCGATGCTTCATGACAACATGGACATTTGTCGTTTGATGGTGCATGCTCAACAAGTTGAGGAGAGTATTCTTGAGAGGAAGAATAGGGATGCTAAGAGGGCAAGGTCCTACGATGGAGGTACTTCTAAGGGTAAGTTGGAATTCAAGACAAACCCAAGTTTAAGAAGAGGTTCTCCAAACAAGTTCCTACTAATTTCCCCAGGTCTCGTAATGTTAGGGTGTCCAACCCTAAGTCCCAAAGGGGAAGGGGTGGTGATTCACCAAGTGATAAACCTACTTATACCAAATGTGGTAAGAAACACATGGGTGATTGTCTAGTTGGAATAGATAATTGCTTTGGTTGTGGAAAGAGTAGCCATAAGGTGAGAGATTGTTCCATTCTTATGGCTCGAGGAAAGGAGACTAACCAAGAACAAGCAAGCGGTCCTACACCTAATGCTCCTAAGAAGAACCGCTTCTATCCTCTTCGCTCTAGGGGTAATCAAGAAGATTCTCCCGATGTTGTCACAGACATGTTACAAGAACTTCCCATTAATGTCTATGCTTTATTAGATCCAGGTGCCACTTTATCTTTCGTAACTCCATTACTGGCCACGAAGTTTGATATGTTACCTGATATCTTAGTTGAACCTTTTTCATTTTCTACCCCGGTAGGTGACTCCGTTGTTGCTAAAAGAGTCTACATGAGTTCTCCCATATTATTGTCCAATAGAGTTACATTGGTCGATTTGGTAGAACTTGATATGTTGGACTTTGATGTCATATTGGGGATGCATTGGTTACGTGCTTGTTTTGTTTATATCTATTGTAGGACAAGGGTAGTTAAATTCCAATTTCCTAATGAACCCGTCTTAGAATGGAAGGGGGGAAGCTCAATCCCTAGAGGTCAAATCATTTCATGTCTTAAAGCTTGTAACATGATTTCTAAGGGATGTCTCTACCATATTGTGAGTGTCAAGGCCCTTGGGTCCGAAACTCCTCCTTTAGATTCGGTACACATAGTGAAGGAATTTTCTGAAGTCTTCCCCGATGATTTACCTGGAATTCCTCCAGAATAGGAAATACATTTTGGCATAGATTTGGTTGAGGATACGAAACCCATATCAATTCCTCCTTATCGAATGGCTCCGGCCGAGTTGAAATAATTAAAGGCTCAACTCAAGGATTTGCTAGATAAGGTTTTTATATAACCTAGCATTTCCCCATGGGACGCTCCAGTCTTATTTGTGAAAAATAAAGATGGGTATCTTCGAATTTACATCAGCTATCGACAATTTAACAAGGTAACTATAAATAATGAGTATCCTCTTCCTAGGATTGATGATTTATTTGATCAACTCCAAGGTGCTTGACTTTCAAAATTTGATTTGAGGTCGTGGTATCATCAACATAGGGTGAGAAGTGTTGACATACCTATAATGGCTTTCCGAACTAGGTATGGTCATTATGAGTTCCTAGTCATGTATTTTTGTCTAAATAATGCCCCATCGACTTTATGGACCTTATGAATATGGTGTTCCAAAATTATCTCGATTCATTTGTGATTGTCTTCATTGATGATATCTTGGTGTATTCTAAGAGTGAGGATGAGCACGTGGGTCATTTGAGGATAGTTTTGCAAGTCCTCAAGTAACAACAATTCTTTGCTAAATATAGTAAGTGTGAATTTTGGTTTAGATCGGTTGCTTTCCTTTGTCACATTGTTTCAAGTGAGGGTATAGAGGTTGATCTGAAGAAAAAAAAGGCGGTTAAGAATTGGGCTAGACTATTGACTCCAATAGATATTCGAAGTTTCTTGGGTTTAGTTGGGTATTATAGGATATTTTTTGATGGTTTTGCATCCATTGCTTCTCCTTTAACAACCTTAACCCAAAACAAAGTTAAGTTTAAATGGTCGGAAGCTTGTGAAAGAGGTTTTCAAGAGTTGAAAGATAAGCTTACCTCCGCTCTGGTGTTGACCTTACTAGAGGGTACTGAAGGGTTTGTAGTGTATTGTTATGCTTCTCGAGTAGCTTTGGGTTGTGTCCTCATGAAACATGGTAAGGTGATAGCATATGACTCTAGACAATTCAAGGTGCATGAGCAGAACTATCCAACTCATGATCTTGAAATAGCGCCCATAGTGTTTGCTATGAAACTATGGAGACATTATCTATATAGTGTACCTGGATGTGTTAATGTACCACAAGACCCTTCAATATGTGTTCACTCAAAAGGAGTTGAATCTCTGACAAAGAAGGTGATTGGAACCTTTTAAGGACTACGACATGAGTATTCTTTACCACCCAGGGAAGGACAATGTAGTTGCGTACGCTTTCAGTCGAATGTCCATGGGTAGTTTAGAACATGTTCTTGAAAGTAAGAAAGAGTTAGTTAAAGAAGTACACAGATTGGCTCGGTTGGTGTTCGGTTGGAAGATTCTCCAAAAGGAGGTTCTATGGTTCATCATAACTCCAAATCATCTTTAGTGGTGGATGTGAAATCTAAGAAACACCTTGATCATCTATTGATGGAGTTGAAGAAATTAGTCCTTAGTGAGTTCAATGAAGCTTATCCTAAGGGGAGGATGGGGTACATAGGTACCAATGTAGATTGTGTGTACCGGATGTGGATGAACTAAGGAAACAAATTTTTGATGAGGCTCATGGTTCCTAATATTACATTCATCCAAGTGACACCAAAATGTATTGTGATCTACAAGAGGTCTATTAGTGAAATGGGTTGATGAAAGATATAGCAAAATTCGTAGACAAATGTTCTAATTGTAAACAAGTTAATGCCGAGCATCAAAGACCGGGAGGGTTAACTCAAGAGATAGCTATTCCTACATAGAAGTGGGAATATGTCAACATGGATTTCATAGTGGGTTTGCCTCGAACACGTAGGCAAAATGATTCCATATGTGTTATCGTGGATAGGTTGACAAAATCTGCCCATTTTCTCCCCGTCAAAACTACTTATTTGGCGGAGGAATATGCTAGGTTGTATGTTAATAAGATCGTGAGTTTGCATGGGATTTCTTTGTCCATTATCACGGATATAGGTGCCCGATTCACTTCTCACTATTGGAGGTCTTTCCAAAAGGGGCTAGGTACTCAAGTGAAACTTAGTACCGCTTTTCACCCTCAAACAGATTGCCAAGCGCAACGCACTATCAAAACTCTAGAAGATATGTTGAGAGCATGTGCCATCAACTTTAAGGGTAATTGGGATGACCATATACCTTTGATAGAGTTCTCTTATTACAAATAGGTACTATTAGAGTATCTCTGTGGCACCATTTGAAGCACTCTATGGTAGGAGGTGTCAGTCTCTGGTTGGGTGGTTTGGGGTTGGTCAGTTTGAACTCCATGGTTCCACAAAGAGTCTATGAGTCCATGGAAAATATTCTAATGATAAGGGATAGGTTGAAAACAGCCTATAGTCAGCAAAAATCATATGCCAACAATAGAAGGAGAGACCTTGAGTTTGAAATAGGTGATTGGGAAAACATGAAGATTTCACCCATGAAAGGGGTGATGAGGTTTGGTAAAATGGGGAAACTTAGTCCCTTGTGTGTGGGCCCTTAGGAGATATTGAAGCTGGTCGAGAAAGTTGCTTATAAGTTGAAATTACAAAGTTAATTAGCCCTGGTTCACCCGGTATTTCATGTCTATATGCTTAAGAAATGTATAGGCGACCCAGTGTCTATTCTCCCGATAGAATGGTTTGCGGTGATTGAGAACCTTTCTTATGAAGAGGTTCCAGTCAAGATCTTAGATCGTCAAGTCAAGAGATTGAGGAACAAAGAGGTTTCCTCCGTAGAAGTTCTATGGAGAAACCAACTAGTTGAGGGTGCAACATAGGAGCCCGAGGCCGACATGAAGTCCCGCTAACCTCATCTCTTTCCTCTTACTCCTAGTTAAAAGTTGAGGTTAGTAGTTTCTCTTAAAAGTAAAATTGTGAATAATGTTGCACTTAGCTTGTCTTTTTTCTAGTATCTGCATATCTTTGTAAAGGTTCCTACTTAAATTAAGTTTTTATGAAATATGTTCTCATGGTTAACTTGTACTTTTGTGTAATATGCTACGTTGCCTTCATGATAATTGTAGTGAGAATGTTTATGTGTGTTGAAAAGAATTACATGTTAACTCTTTGATATTCATTTTGACCTCATATTGAAATTGAGAAGGTAGTTCGTCATTATGTGATATGAAATGGTGAGCTCTTATATGTGGTGCATTGTGAATTGAGTTGCTATGTGTAATGCCATGATTATGTGTTGAATGGAGTTGAGAATCCCTCCCATGTGCTGTGACTCATGATGATGTTGTATTTTTTGGGCTTCTAGTACTTGAGTCATTTCTTTCCTATAAAAAAGTAAAGGTGTCATTCGGGGACGAATGTTACTAAGGGGGGATAATGTAACACCTCGGAAGTTCTATCACTTAGACTAGAGCCTCACCTATTAAATAATCATTAAAATGGTGTTTTCAGACCTATATTTAAAGTAATAAACTTGATTTAGAAGTATTAGAGCCTAAACGTCAAAGGACGACTATGACGTCCGGAAACTAGCGAAATTGAACTAGTAGACGTCCTTAGGTCTTGTGAAGGTTTGTGAGTGTAGTATGAAGTCTAAGACTTGTAAAAATACTTTAACCAGGTAAAATAATATTTATAGGGTCCAAATATCTAGTCACGACTTGCCAAGGACCACCCAAAGGGTCCTTGAGGAGTACCCAAGTGTTGGCAATGAGGCTGCCAAAGCAGCCTACAGAACAACCTATTTTTTAGGGTGGTGGCAACGTCTTCCATCCAACAATCAGTAAGCAAAAAGTGCCTCGCAAAGCAGGGCCTTCACGAAGCTCATAACCTTAAGTCAGTTTCCAGAAAAAAGATATGGAGGTGCCCCCGCGACGCGCAACCATGTTTCTAATTTGATCGCGTCGTTTTTAAGTCAATTTGACTTCACAAAAAGACCCAATTAAGTGAGGGGTATTTTGGGTAATTTAGGAGATGGTTATATATTGATTTAGTGTAAGTTTTAAGTCATTTTTACCCACCCAAATCACTCTCACTTCTCTCTAAATTCTCTCTCTACTTAACATCAGTTGAAGAGCATTCGAATCTTGAAGAAAAGACCAATTCTCAAATTTTTTACTCAAATTGGTGGTTAAAGTCTTCATCAAGGTATGGATTCTTCACTCTTGGGATTCCTTTCCCCAATAAGTCCATTCAAAGTTGATTTTAAATCTATCAAGGGTTTTGTCTAAACATGAGTTTCCTTCTAAACAAAAATTGATGATCAATTATGATGATTTAAAATTACTTAGGATTGTTTATGAGTATAATAATGGTTAATTGTGGATTTTTAGTCCAAATTCTATAGTATCCATGTTCTTCCCTAAATTCCATAAATCTTGTATCTTGTTTGATAAATTATTTCTCCATGGACTGCAATATATCATGTATTGATTGGGTTTTGATCTAGTTCTTGAAGATCGCATGAATGTCCCTTTTCTCATAACCCTAACATATGAATTAGATTGATTGATGATTAGGGATTATGTAATTGAATGTGTTATTTCTTAATTTACTATTATATGATGATGATGATTGAATTGTTGGTTAAGGGACACTGAATTGAGGGTGAGATCTTTGATGACATTCTTGGATCCTATTGGTAAGACTTTGAAGATCATCAATACTCTACTTCAATTATGTTGGTCTATTCTTGATGATGATGTTCAATTGAAGTATGAATATGTCAATAGAATAGGAAGATGATGAGATGATAAATATGATAGCATGTTATGAATGTGATGAAGGTTAGATGATGATAGGGGTGTGATTATGCAAGATTGAAAGTGATTTTCTGTGTTCCTTATTATTATGACTATGATGTGATGATCTCACTTAATATTGGGTTGTGATGAAAGGAAATTCTTATTCTATACCTAATAGCTATGATATGATTATACAATGTATCACGACCGGAGAGCACACCCCAGTCGCGCCCGGCGTCGTTGTCCCCTCAGAGGACTCAGACAAGCTCTTAGCGTTCGTCATAATATGTCATCAGTTTAAAATGCAGAAAAATTAAAAAAATTTAAACATATTCAAAGTGAGGTATACTTAGACCTATCACATATAAGCTTACTTAGGCTTTACTTATAGCAACATGATAACATACATACGATATGCTAAAACTTGTCTCACATAAAAACCATCTAAAGAGTATAAGTTGGACTTAACAAATAAAATGTCAATATGCCATATAGGCCTTACTAAAATAGAATCGAAAGAACATAAGACTAAAAAAAGAGTATTCTTAAAACTACTAAAGTCTTCATAAGCTAGAATAACGAAAAGATATCATCCGCGAACATGAGGACCTACCAATTGTTGGAGAAAGAGTTCCAAGCTTCTTCAATCGACCTTAATCTTCAATGGCCGGACCATACAGTTGTAGTAATATAACGTAAGGGGTTAGTACGCCACGTGTACTAAGTATGACTATATTTACAAAACATTTAAGGACATGCATGAAAAAGGAGCATTTCTTTAGAAAGCATACTGCGTCATTTGAAAACCTTTAATGCACATACAATAGAGCATATACAAGATAAGGATCACAAAAACATAAAGCATGATCATAACCAAAGACATAACATCATAATGTCATATTCATATTTCATGTTCGATAGTGCATATCAACTTAACATACAAAACACTTACCAATCATCCCATCCCAAGCCTACAAGTGCAATGATCATATGAAGCCCCATAACCCCACATAATCAAGCAAACAATATAGGAGACAATAAGTAAATCTTTGCTTTATGTCATTTATATCATAAGTAGTTATCATCACATATAACAACATGGACCATTTCTTGTTCATTAACATAGTCAACATCAAATAAGAGAAACATCATATATCATAAGCATTATACATTTCATATTCATATTACATGAGAACAATCTCCAAGGACTTCCCTTAGAGTCAACTTGTACAATGTCTAGGTAGAGTTCCATACCCCTACCTATACTAAGTAAACTTCTTAAGTCATCCTAGTCAATGTCCATTTACTTGTCTTCCATTTTACCTGAGGGAACAATCGTCTTAAACGACATTAGACCATGTGAGCTAAACATGGAATCCGGTTTCATGAAACCCCACACCGAAAGAAGGTGGTCTACCGGCAAAAGTAGAACTAAAACATGAACATAGCATTCTAGGTGGATCCACTAGCTAGTATTCCTATGGTGGCAAAATAGTTCAAGAACTAGGAGATATATTAGACACATAATTCCACATTACATGGCTGCCTCTATCTTATGAGAGTCATTGTGAGCCTACCTTCCAACTAGGCAAGGGACACTTGTCATATCTAGTCCATCGGTGCTAAGCTAAAGTCACTTGTTGAAAAACCTTTAGGATATCATTTATTCATACATCTTATCATAAGTCATAGGAGATTAACTCCTTGTATGAACATGATCATAAGTTCTTTAGGTTTAGATGAGAATTTCCTTTCATCACAACCTTTCATTTGTGAGATTAACATATCATAACATAGTGTGTAAGGCATACAAGATAAACATCATCAATTTGCATTATCATATCCTTACGATGATCCCATATTAAACATATTCATAGCCCAACATATATTCATAGAAACATAATACATACTTCAATTGCATAAAAACATCATTTATAGGCTAACATAAACGTAATAGAGAAATCATGACTTTAGAAGACTTACCTATTTCTTCTAAGAACCTTCATCAAGAACTTATATTCAATTTAAAACAATCAGCCAACAACATAGTGAAATACTCAATAACATGACCAATATTAATCCTTCAAGTCATAAGATGGACACTAACTAGGGTGACCTAACGAGTACTACTTAGTGTAGGTAAGGGTATGGAGCTTTACCTATGCATTGCACTAGTGGACCTTGAGGGGAGTCCTTATAGGAGTTCTTATATGCTTATGTTATGATTTAAATGTATAATGTCTACTCTATATGTAAGGTTGATCTTATATGATGTTGGTTTCATTTGATGAACATGATATTGGTAAAACATGCTATGCATAATTATAACTACACATGATATGATGCTATTGTCACATCCGGGTTTACCCCTACACATAACTGGCGTCGTCGTCCTCTTTCAAGACTAAGACTAGCCTCTTAGCTTACATCATTACATTCATAGGTCAAAAACGCGAACAATTTAAAAACTTTTCATTACTTCTACTTGGAGGTTTACATAGACCTCTACATACACACACATATATATATCGAGTATACATAAACCCTTCGTATAGGAAGACCTCTACACACACATACACACACACACACACACACACACACACACACATATATATATATATAGAGAGAGAGATATAGATATAGATATAGATATAGATATAGATATAGATATATCGATTTTTTAATTATTGCACATAATTATATAAATGATAACATAGTCAAAACAGTCATAATAGTCGTCTCTTCTCATAACCATCTAGTAAGAACTTGGGAATAACCCGTACATCAAAGTAAGAATGCCTCTCATGGGCTATACAATGTTTCATACTAAATGGAAAGAAAGAAACATAGAAGTCTTTAACTAAAAACAACTCCATAAGCTAGATAGTGGCATCGCCCTCTGAAATTGAGGACCTACCCTACTTGGATGAACAAGATATCCAAGTCTTCTTCAATGTCGTCTCCAAAAGCCCTTCAATGACCGAAACCTAAAATGTTGGGGAAAAGAAAGAAATGGGGTTAGTACACCACTTGTACTAAGTATGAGACCATATGCACACATATATGAAAACATGCTAAGAAAGAGGGACATTTCATAAAGTATGCACTTTTGATTTAAAACTTTTATGCACATTAAACAAGACCATATGAACCAATGATGCACATTCATTTAGCCATAGGCATGTACATCACAACAACAATAACATTAAGTCTAATCATGTCAACATGCATATCATAGAATTGAACACATAATCAAGTAACTCTATCATCAAGTCATAATAAAAACAAGCATGTATAAGAGTACATTTCATCATAACCAAAGCAAGATAATTACCATGAACCCTTATCAAGTCAATAAGTGCAATGAACAAGCAAAGCCCCATAACCTTACTCAATCAAGTAATCCAACAAGAATCATGACTAACATCCTACTTCACATAACATAGCATTTAAGAGTACATATCATCTTACTTTAAGCATATAGACCAACACATATACATAAGTGAAACTAATCATCATATAGTATCAACAATGTGCAAGTTCATAATATACATATCATACATCATCATAAGCATAATCATACCTAAGAACATCCACCTAAGACTCCCCTCAAGGCTAACTAGTGCAATGCTTAGGTAGAGTCTCATACCCCTACCTAGACTAAGCTAGACCCCTTAGGTTAACATAGTTAGAGTTTATTCCTTTAGTTCATTTTGCCTTTTGGAAATATCTTGCCCTAACCGACATAGACCATATGAGCTAATGTGGAATCCGGTGTCATGGAACCCTACACCAAAGGAAGGTGGACTACTTGCAAAGGTAGTACCAAAACATGAACATAGCAACTACGTGGATCCACTAGCTAGTATTCCTATGAGGGCATCATAGTTCAAGAACTAGGAGATATATTTGGGACCCTATTTATGTTACATGCATTATAGTCTCCAATCACATGAGTACATTAGTGATCCTACCTTCCCTATGTGGGAAGGGACACTCCTCGCTCTAGTTCACTCGGTGCTAAGCTAGAGTCCCTTTTGAAATGTCTTTAATTCCTTTATTAATCATCACAACTTAATGTAGGTCATAGGGTCTATCCCATATATAATCATCATCATCATCATAGCTCAATAAGAATTGCATTAGTATTGTCCTTTCATTATTATTCATACAAGTGAGGTTAGCATATTTACATAGTCACATCATAATAAGGCATGTTGGTAAGTTATCACCATCATTATAACATTTACCTCTTAGAAAACAACTCACAATCCATACTTCAAGATATTTTAATGCAACATCATACCAACCCTATCAATCTTAATATAAGATATACTTCAATACAACATCATCACTAAATCACAAGTAATGACAATTGAAGTAAAGAATAGAGATCACAAGACTTAATCAATCTCCTTCACAATGCCATCATCAAGATCTTACCATCAACCCTCCAATTAACCAACAATGGGTGTAATACCATAATAAAATGATATCAAGTCAATTGAAT
Organism: Solanum sitiens; assembly: GCA_016801875.1. NCBI lineage: Eukaryota > Viridiplantae > Streptophyta > Magnoliopsida > Solanales > Solanaceae > Solanum > Solanum sitiens. The sequence continues at coordinate 3,570,363 of JABWTJ010000048.1, read as the reverse complement.
CATTATACAACAATTCATCACTAGTTCATAGTCTAGAATTAGAGACTTAGAGCAAGTTCATAGTCTATTTCACAACCTAGGTCAATTAATCAAGAACTAGCATAATCGGATTACAATATATCGCAATCTACTCATAATTAGCATAATAACAACATAGGATAGTAATTCACACACTAACAAAAACAATTAAGTCAATACTATACAATTTAATTCAAGATTAAAACCTAGGGTTAAGGGGAATTAGCCATTTTCTACAATTGAGACCAATACATCAAAAAGTAACATAATTTAGTTATAATACATGTTAAATACTCATAATACCCAAAAGAAATCATAAACAAAGCAATTCACAAGTTCAAGAACCAGGATATATAGTTGGGACCCTCTTTATGCTACATGCATTGTAGTCTCCAATCTAAAGAGTACATTAGTGATCCTACCTTCCCTATGTGGTAATTGACACTCCTCACTCTAGTTCACTCGGTTCTAAGCTAGAAATCCTTTTCGAAATTTCTTTAAGCCTTTATTACCAATCATAGCTTAGTTTAGGTCATAGGTTCTACCCCTTATAATCATCATCATCATAGCTCAATAAGAATTGCATGAGTATAAATCCTTCTACCTTTCATTACAATTCATATAGGTGAGATTAACACATTAGCATCATCACATCATGATAAGGCACATTGGTAAATCATTCACCCTCCTTATAACATTTACATTTTAAGCCAACACCTCACAACCAAAAGCAATACATTTCAATTCAACATCGTACCACCCTATCAATACTAATGCAAGTCATACTCCAATACAATATCATGACTTAATCACAATTAATCACAATTTGAAGTGAAGGATAAGGATCATAAGACTTACCAAGTCTCCTTCATAGTGCATCATCAAGGTCTTACCATAAACCTTCATCTCTACCCAATTTGGGTATACGTCATCATAAGTCAATAATCAACATGATAACAAGTCTAGAAGAATCACTACATCACAATTCAATACTAGATCATAGCTTAAGACAAGATACATACGTCAATTCACAACATACTTTATAACCTAGATCATCTTCTCAATAACTAGCATGAAAGACTAAAAATCTAAATTTTTCATGATTCGTATAACAACATCATCTAGTAGTAATTCAATTAATAACCAAGTCAATTGAACCAATACAACCTAATTCATATCAAGATCAAACCTAGGGTAAGGGTTAAGGGTCATCTTCTACAAACTAGACAAAACCATCAAGATATATCATAATTAAGTTAGAATACATGTTAATCTATTAATATTATCCAAAATAAATCATAAACAAATCAATTCCTAACTTTAATTTTGAGATTGGGAAAGACCCACATGAAAACTAATCTTTTGAAAATACTTTGAAGGAATCCTTTGAGGAAAGAGGTATCAAAGGTGAATTATATCCCATACCTTAATGTTTGATGAAGAATTTATGGTGAAATCGTCCCTTTACAGCCCCCAAAACCCTCCCCTAGCTTTGTCTTCAATGGTGTTTTCCACTAGAGAGAGAAAGAAGAGAGAAGGAAGAGAGTTTTGTTTTGAGAGTTGTGATTAGTCTAATGGGGTTGGGGTGTTTATAGGGGGGGGGGTTAATTAAGTTTATCAGACTTACCTTAATCCCTAACTGACCACCAAACACCATAATTAATTATTTAAGACTAAGTCAAAACGTGCAGGAAATTACAGACCCCATCGACGGATCGTTGGTCCATCGACGACCAGTCCCCTCTTCCATGTTGCACATCAATGGTTTTGTTCAGAGACTGTGCAATTGATACCCTACAAGGATTTAGCTAAGTTTTGTTTGACGGATGGTATCGATGCCCCATCGTTGAACACACGCCCCGTCAATGCCCTTTTGTGGGTGGACACTGCCCAGGCAGTGTTTGACTCCAAACGCAAGGGTCCTCCTCAAGGTCCCTTGGTTGGTCCTTGGGCAGTCGTACCCAGACGTTTCGACTATGAATCAAACACATGTTAGACACCCTTCCATCAATTTGCATCATTTTTGGACTTCTAAAAGCTAGTCAAATAGGCTAAGGCACGCTAGTACCTCCTTGAACTACTTTTTGGACGTCATGGACATTCTTGAACTTTTTGGTTTCTAGACTTCCTAAATGACTTATATTCATTAAAATGTACCTTAAAAAGTGTCTAGACCTTATTACACTCATGTTAGGCTCTAGAACACGTCTTGAATTTTTGAAGTGTTACATTATCCCCCCTTAGGAACATTAGTCCCCAAATGTCACTAAAATCCCGTGAAGGAAGGAATAGACTCAAGACTAGCAGCCCAACCAACAACAATATATAAAAACATCAACTATATCCATTACGCAAGGCAATTCAAAACATCAATTACCACACATAAGGCTCAATATTACATTATGAGGAATATCTTCTTCACAACATCAAGAGCTCAACATAACAATTATGAGTCAATTATGTCAAAGTTCAACTTAACAACATGCTACATATCATTTCATAAATTCTCACTATACAAAAATGCACTACATGACTCATAACAAGCAACATTTCAATTTCAAGTACAAATGCACAATTATTTTTCACTGTAAAGACATCAAAAATGTACCTTTTGCAAAAACTTCACTAAAAATCAAAGAAACTTCAATTTTTTTCATTATTTTCATTATTAGTAAGAACTACTAACCTTAGTTATCAAATAGATGAGGGTAACGAGACTTAATGTTATCCTCGACTTCCAATGTTGTACCATCAACTAGGTGATTCTTCCATAACACCTTTACGGAAGCCACCTCTTTATTTCTCAATTTGTTTACTTGCCTATCAAGAATTTGAACCGGGACTTCCTCATAAGAGAGATTATACTTTACACCAAGACCCTCAATAAGAAGAATATACTCGGGATTACCAATACACTTCTTAAGCATGGAAACATGGATAAGCGGATGAACCGAAGCCAATTCACTAGGAAGTTTCAATTCATAGGCAACCTTACCAACGCTTTGCAAGATTTCATAGGGACCCCCATAAAGGGGACTCAACTTCCCTTTCTTGACAAATCTAACCACACCTTTCATTGGCAAAATTTTCAAATGCACATTATCACCTTCTTCAAACTCCAAATCCCTTCTCCTATGATCGGCATAAGGCTTTTGCCGACTATAGGCTGTTGGCAGCCGATTCCTTATGATATGAGATTTCTCCAAAGTCTTATAAATCAAATCGAGACCAAGAAGCGAAGGCTCACCCACTTCAAACCATCCAATAGGAGACTTACACCTCCTACCATACAAGGCTTCATAAAGAGCAATGGATATTGATGAATGAAAACTATTATTATAAGAAAACTCCACCAAAGGCAAATAATTATCCTAATTTCCCTTGAAATCAATAATACAAGCCCTAAGAATATCCTCAAGAGTTTGAATAGTACGTTCCGCTTGACAATCCGTTTGGCGATGAAAAGTGGTACTTAACTTCACCTTAGTACCCAACCCTTCTTGGAATGACCTCCAAAACCTAGATGTGAATTGTGCACCCCAATCTGATATGATGGATAGCGGAATACCATGGCAAAGCATAATCTCATATATAAAGATCCTAGCATAATCTTTCGCCGAATAAGTAGACTTGATGGGAATAAAATGAGCGGACTTGGTCAACCTATCCACAACTGCCCATATAGTGTCATATTGCCGTTGAGTCCGAGGTAAACCCACTACAAAATCCATATTGATGTCTTCCCACTTCCAAGCAGGAACTTGGATTTCTTGTAGTAAGCCACCCGGCTTTTGATGTTCGGATTTCACTTGTTGGCAATTTGGACACTTAACAACAAACTCCGCTATGTCCTTGTTCAAACCATTCCACCAAAATACTTCCCTAAGGTCATGGTATATTTTTTTCAAACTCTGATGAATGGAGTAGTGGGGCCCATGGTCATACTCAAGGATCCTATTCCTCAACCCATCTACATTGGTAACACACAATCTTCCTTGGTACCTCAAACCACCATCCTCCCCTAAGGAGAATGACTCATTAAGCTTACCAAGAACCGATTCCTTCAACTCCATCAATTGTTTATCAAGGTGTTGTTTAGAATTCACCTCAACCACCAAGGATGACTCGGAGTTATGATGGACCATAAAACAACCATTTGGAGAATCTTCCAACCTCACACCAACCTAGCTATAACGCCCCAAAATGAACTAAGGTGAACTAGAGCATCATGGTTGTTTCTTGAGTTGATTTTAAGTTAAACTGAGTTATTTTAGTGTCCTTAGGTGGTGTGTGAAGTATGGTTAAGTTTGGAGTTCAATCGACCAAGAACGTCCATGACGTTTGTATGGTATGCCTTAGAATGTACTTGTGTGTCTTGGTGTGTTTGGATGAGTTTTACGTGTTTGTTTTACTTGAAACTTGCATTGGATGTTCCTAAGACCTAGACGACTTATTTTAGGGGTTTAACATCTGGTAACAACCCCACCTAGGACCCACAAGGGGCCCTAGATGAAGGGCCCAAGACTTGGGCAAAATCTGCCTAAAACCAGTGTCCATCGATGACCCTAAGGACGGTCCGTGGTCCCTCAACGGTCCGTCAAACTAGGGATTTGATTGGACCAGTTAGTTAAGATTGTCCATGCTCAATTTGGAGCTATGTATCCACCAACGATACCCTACCAACAGTCCGTTGGCCCCCTGACGGTCCGTTGGTGAAGGTCTCGTTTGTGAGACCTGCCAAGCCTGTTAAGTGGCTGCTAACTTGGGGTGTTTTATGTAAATACACCCCAACTCTTTTAATACCCTATGTGGATAATTTTAGTGTTTTTAGGTTATATTAAATTAGTTTTAAACCCTATACCTAGACAAGACCCTCACTTCAACATTCAAACTCTCTCTCTAAAAAGAAAACTCTCTCAAAGTCACCATTGAAGCCAAGGCTCAAGGAGGGAAAGGAGGGCTTCTTTGGACTTGTTTCTTCATCAAAATTAGTGGGTTTCCTTGTCTTAAAGGTATGGTATCCATTGGTGAATATCTTTTCATTCAAGAAGCCAACTTCCAAAAAGGTTTTAAAAAGGGTTTCTAAATTCAAACTTCTTCTAACTTTGATTTCTAGTATGGGTCTTCTTGTATTTAAGTTATAATGGTTTAAATGAATTTATCTTGGTTTGAATTGATGATTTTTATGTTAAAACTCCATGAAACTCTTGTTTATGCATACTTCAACTTTTGGTTTGAAAATGGGTTATGTGAGCATGATTTGAGTAGGGTATGAACTTGGGTCTTCTTGTATTTGTCATGTTGGTGTAGCTACTGCCCTAAGGGCCTTAATATGGTAAAATATTGATAAATTGCTTATGGGTGATGATGGTTTGATTTGTTGATGAGTTGCTCTCATTGTATAGTTCTTATTGTGAATTGCTATTTGAGTGGTATGGTCCACCTTATGGGTGGCGGTGCTAATTGATGAACTTGATGTTATTTAGTATGTTTTGAATATGTAATCTTTAAGGTCTAATATGTGAAATGAAGAGATATTGGAAATGGGTCTTGTATTGTGTTTGGTGTAGCTTGAATTGCATATTTGACCTAGTTTATGTCTAAATGAAATATATGATTATGAGAAGCATGTAGAGTGTGTAACTTGATTAATCAAGGTTAAAGTATGTGTAGAACTTGATGAGAATTAGATGATGCTTATATGCAAGGTGTGTACATGTACACACACACACTTTAAAGAATGTATTATGCCAAGTTTAGTAAAAAAAAGGGGAATCTTGAGGTGGACACACTTCATGAGTTGAGATGTAGTATCTAGTAGCAATCTCTCAATTCTTAGTGAGATTTATAAGATAGACTATTATGTTGAGAAATTTGTGGGGAGTTATGCCTTGCACACAGAGGATATGAAGGGGAGGTGGATTACACTTCGTGAGTTGAGATATTGTAATCCAAAGTACCTCTTGAGATGAGTACTCCTCATTAGTAGAGAGTGAGTTACTTAGTCACAATCTCCTTATCTCTTAACTATGTGCCCGCATAGGTGTAGCTATTGCAAAAGCCATGTAAACGCTAAGAAGCATGACCTTACACTAGGCAAGTAAGGATCCCTTATCCGATAGGGGTTAATATCGGGATTCCATGTCTAGCTCTCATGGTCTTTGTCGGTTAAGCTAACTCCCACAAAAGAATTGATTTGAAATTAGTTAATTTGTATATTGTTGATATCGTGTGTGTATGTCGTGAAGTGCTCGATCCACATTAGTTACCTAGTAGGAGCACTAAGTGGGAGTAGTAGTATAGGATGCTATTCTCACATTGCACTTGGTGTGACCTATACCTATTATGGGAGAAGAGTACTTTCATGAAATCCGTGTGAATGAGTACTATGGTGTGGTGTTATGGATGATTATTGTGGAGTACTTGAGTAAATGGAATCCATTAGGAGCACTAAGTGGGAGTGGTAGTATGGGATGCTACTCTCACCTTGCACTTAGTGTGACCTATATTTCCATAAGTGTTTTGCAAATGTTAGCCAAGGGCGTGGATTTGATTTCCCACGAAGTAAGCCTAAGATTTGGTGGTTTTAAGGGTCGCTTTGGTGTGCTTTGAAGGGAGGTGTAATGAAGATCCCTTCTTGGCTCACCTTACGGAGTCTTAGGATAACCTTGGGTTAGGGCAACTTCAATGGAAAAAGAGTTCATATGACTTGGACCGTGCCATTCACTGTAAGGTCTTCATTGTAAGAATTCAAAATGTTCAGTGTAATGCTTTATTCAATTTTACTGTAAGTTTAGTAAGTTCACTGTAATGTTCCTTTTTAGTTTACTGTCAGTTTTAGAAAAGTTACTGTAAAGTGTTCTTTTGGTTAAAAATTATGTGACTCCTTCCTTAAGTGTTACATGACGATTCTTATGTTGGTTTGTTTCTAAATTCATGAATATTATATTTAAATTGCATGAAAAGTCATTTTACTAAAATGTCCCTTTTCGTATGTTTTTGCATATGCCATATTTAGTACATTGTTGTACTAACCCTATACTTTTATATACCTTATGAGTATAGGTTGGAAGCCTTTTGGAGGATCGGAGTTGAAGCTTGGGAATTTTATCTCTCAAGAATTGGGTATGTCCTCATATATTCGAGGACATAGTTTTATGTTTCTTAGTTTCATTATTAAGACTTAAATTAGTATTTCCTTTTATTGTAAAGGGTCGTGTCCCTAAGATTTTAAGTTGTGTCTTTAAGCTGGCTTGTGACGATAAGATTTCCTAGTATTTATGAAAAGACTTCTTTTATTATTATTATCATGAAATGTTTTAATTCCGCACTACTTTTCATGCTTTATGTTATGAGTGCTAGTTAGAGGGCTTGTATGAGACCCCAAAGGGGTCAAGTACGCCCGGTCATGATTTGAAGGTTTTCCCTAACTTCTAGGGGGTGCTTTCGGGTCGTGATAGACTTGGTATCAGAGCATAAGGTTTTGGGAAATAGTTTAAGGTCTAAAAGTCTCACAAGCCACATCTAGTAGTATCTTAGTCATTGGTGTGAGTGGCGACACATCCATGGACAAGAGGCTATAGGTTGATAGAAGTTTCACTTTCTTCTCTATTCTAATATCGTGCCTTAGAGTCGAGTATATAAGATGTTTTTTTTCTCAACCTCTTCTTTTTGTGTTTTTAGGACATAAATACGAGAAGATCGACCGCTGGAAGGGAGGAGGGAGGTGTACCAAATGAGAGAGTCCTTCCCCGTGTTAACCAAGTTCCTATTGTTGGCTTAGAGGAGGAAAATGAGGAGGTTCCTCTTCAAGAACCTCAATTGCCTCCGGAACCCCAAGGACCTCAAGTGCCTCCTATGCCTCAAGCTCCTTTTGTTGAGGGTGATATGACAAATGCGGAGTTAAGAGATGCCCTAATGAACTTGACCCAACTCATTACGGCTCAAGCTCAAGTCGTCAACAATCACTTTGTGGGCCTGGCTAACCAAGGATATAGGCCCCAACCAAATGCTAGTACTCCCTCTTCTAGGATTCGGGATTTCATGAGAATGAACCCTCCTACCTTTCATGTCACTAAGGTGGATGAAGATCCACAAGTCTTCATAAATGAGGTTTTCAAGGTGGTAGATGCTATGGGTGTGACCCCTAGGAAGAAAGCGGAATTGGCCGCTTACCAACTTAAGGATGTTGCTCAATTGTGGTATGAGCAATGGAGGGGTGAGATACCCTTAGAAAGAGGTCCGGTTGATTGGGAGGATTCAAAGAGGCTTTCCTAGATAGATTCTTTCCTTTAGAGTGTGGGAGAAGAAGATGGTTGAATTCATGAACCTTCGTCAAGGGGGAATGAGTGTGCAAGAGTACTCTCTCAAATTCACCCAACTCTCTAAGTATGCCCCAACCATGGTAGCCAACCCTAGGGCTAGGATGAACAAGTTTCTAATGGGCGTGTCTAACTTGGTGGAAAAAGAGTGTCGTACGGCAATGCTTCTTAATGACACGGATATCTCTAGGCTTATGGTTTATGCGCAACAAATTGAGGAGTTCAAAATTAAGGAGATAAGGCAAGAGGGTAAAAGGCCTAGGTAAGATGATTCTAGTCACCAAAGGCCTAAGAAGAGGTTTTATCTCCAAGATTCTTCCATGGGAAACAAGGATAGGGCTCCAAATCAACATTCTCAAGGTGGTGGTCATTCCTATGAAAGGGGTAGGTGCCCTACTTGTGGCAAGCAACATGGGGGTAAGTGTCTTGACAGAACGGATGGTTATTTTGCATGTGGTAGTAAAGGACACAAGATGTGGGACTGCCCAAACCTTAAATTAAGGGGGAGAGATGTCAATCAAGCTTCCCTAGATCCTAATGCTCCCAAGAAGAACCCTTCCTATGGGATGGGGGCTAGAAAGGATAATAATCTGGATGGATGATTTTGGTAAGTCTTAACTCTTTGTTATTGTTGATTTTGTGTAATGAAATGAGTTTATATGGTTTTATAGTTCATATGATTATGTCATCTTGATGAATTTCTTAAAGAATGAATTTTCGAAAATTTTTAGTAGCTTGGTAGTGAACACAGTGAACTTCACTGTACAATTTTGATCTTTTGAAGAAAATTGTTTTGTATTTAATTTTAGTTTCAATGTGTGTAAAAGTATTGTATATGATCATGTTTAATGTTGGAGAAGGTAGTTCCTCCATAAAAGAAGTCTAAGGTTGAGTTTTGACTTTGTGAAGTTTGGCAAAAGTTGCCTATGTTGCTAAGTGTTGAAAGTGTGAAATGATGTTCCTTTCTAGTTGATGCTTTGATTATTGATGTTTTGATCATGATCTAAGAGTATTATATTATGCTAAGTGAGTCCTTTTTGTGCTTAAAATTTAAGTGTCATTCGAGGACGAATGTTATTCCAAGTGGGGGAGACTATAATGCCCCAAAACAAACTAAGGTGAACTAGAGCCTCATTGTTGATTCTTGAGTTGATTTTAAGTTAAAAAGAGTTAGTTTAGTGTCCTTAGTCAGTGTGTGAAGTTTGGTTAAGTTTGGAGTTCAATCGACCAAGAACGTCCATGACATTTGGATGGTATGCCTTAGAATGTACTTGTGTGTCTTGGTATGTTTGGATGCGTTTTACGTGTTTGTTTTACTTGAAACATGCATTGGATGTTCCTAAGACCTAGAATACTTATTTTAGGGGTTTAAAGTCCAGGAACGAGCCCATCTAGGACCCACAAGGGGCCCTAGATGAAGGGACCAAGACATGGGCTAAATCTGCCAAAAAGCAGTGGCCATCGA